>RCUC01166453.1:0-76882 GCA_003697995.1 Taxidea taxus jeffersonii | reverse complement strand
AAGATTTTATTTATTTATTTGACAGACAGAGATCACAAGTAGGCAGAGAGGCAGGCAGAGAGAGAGGAAGGGAAGCAGGCTCCCGGCTGAGCAGAGAGCCTGATGCGGGGCTCGATCCCAGGACCCTGGGATCATGACCTGAGCTGAAGGCAGAGGCTTTAACCCACTGAGCCACCCAGGGGCCCCATGTCCCCAACTTGTCTTATAAATCTGTGGCCATTTAAGATTTCCAAAATTTTTAATTCTACACAATGCTACGCTTTCTGAAGATACAAGGCCGATCAAATCTCCTTTATGTAATAACACCTGTGGGCTTAATCAGCACATGATTTCTTCATTAGACTCCTTTTCTAGATATATATGCGGAATGAAATTCTTAGGAAAATAAAAACCTCTGGTGTGGCATAGGTTTTGTTAAAAGGGCAACTTCTTGAAATACCCTCATTTGTAAATCCTTCAATATTTAAGAATAAAACCCTCCCTTAAACAAAAAGCAACTTTTAAAACAGAAATAGTTAACATCAGTAGCTGATTAGTGGTTGAATAATTACATTCACTTCAGTGAAGACTGTAAACAAAGAGATATTAAGTAATTTTTTCCCAAGTACCCTGCTGTGATACCAGCTGATTTGGTTTAATAGCAACCAGCATTTCTACTAATTTTGTAAGAAAGATATATTTTGGGGATAATTTCATCTTCTGGAGTGAGTGTAAATAATCCACTCAGCAGCAAGCTTACAGTGACACCATGTAGCATAACCACCAGTGATCAACTCGAAAATGTAATTTTTAGAGCTGTAGTTATTTGCAAATTAAAGGATTAATGTTAACTTCAGTCAATACAGAAAATAAATTTAGCAGAATGCATTAATATCAATTCAGTTTTGCAGATAACATGTTCCCGGCTATGCCCCAAGGTGTGTGTCTGTCTTGCTCTTTCTCTAGAGAACCCTAAAGGATAACACTTTTCATTCTAATTGTATTATTTTAATATTCATCTTGTAAACAATGCAGTGTTTTTGCATGAAGGTAAAAATTTCAGTTGCTTTTAAAATGAATCCCCAAGGAACTGGGGAATTAGAAAACCTACTTTATTTTTTAATTGATATCAAAAAACAGTGGAGAAACCACAGGTATTATGACTTCATGATTTTCTTTTTACTGTTATACAACTATGTAAAAGAGGAAGACTCTGTAGTTATTCCTCTAAATAATATAAAAACCCTGGAATGCATTTTCATATAGCATAAATACTCTAGTAATAGAGTGAAAATTAAAAATCTATTAATTTTTTAAAGTTCAGCCCTTTGTATAGATATTTAATTATATTATTTTGAAGCAAAAATGGGGACAGAAAGGCATGAGTATTTCAACAGCATAAAACATGGTGACAGCTAGCAAAATTCAAACTTTTTTCTTCATATATAAAAGACAAATGTAGTATTATTAGAAATCTAACCATCCCTTCCTATGGGTGCTTCACAATTTCATAATCATGGTTATAATTTCTATTGTGATACCATGCTTAATTATCAGGATATTAAAAATACAACATAATATAGGAAGTACCAAGTTACGATGTATCCAAAAAGATCCTTTTTTAAAGGTAAAGATAATATGACAAAAGATATGATCGCTATTTTAGGAAAGCTTGTTTCTATTCAGAGATAATGAAATATATCAGAAAAGTTTTTCTATCTGGCAAATGAGAATAAAAGTAATTATTTTTGCAAAGTACTTAACACATAAGAGGAAGGAAATATTTGAACACATTTAATTTAATACATTCCTAATTCCTCAAACTCCTGCCTCTTAGGTTAGTCTTCGAAAGCCCTGCAAAACACAGAAACTCAATTTATTAGAAAGGATTAGACTAATTAAAAAAAAGAAGACCACAAATGTTTACAACCTGTTTAGAGGACTTAAAAGAGTAGAATTTTATTCCTAAGAGGTACTAAATATTCTCTATTGAACTGGGAAGTACACATCCTGATACCAGCCATATATAGATATTTTTTATTATATGCTAAGTTTTGGTATTGATGAAGAATTTATCCATACCTTATATGAAGTCACTAATGGTTTATTATTTTTTAATTTTTAATACCAAGAATGCCATATAAATTGTCACTTCCTTAATGACTCAGAAGACTCAGAAGACTCAGACTCAGAAGAATCATACTGATTCAAATAACTAAATTTTGTCCAATATTCTTTCAAATATCTTTCAGTATTCAGCAACTTAAAATTCACAGTGATTTAGCTTTTTGTTCAAAAACCATACTTGGCATGCAAAAATACGACCCATAATCAGGAGAAAAATCCTTCAAGAAAAAAACAGATGTAGGAAGGACAAAGATGATTAACTAGCATAGATGAGTTAAAAAAGACCCAAATGAAGCATCTAGACAGGGAAAACATATTAGAAATGAAAATGTACTGGATGTATTTAATATCAGATTAGACACAATAGAAGAAACAACCAGGAACTTGAAAATAAAGGAGTAAAACTTATCCAAAATGGGCAGAGAAAATAGGTGATAGATATTAAGGAGGGCACGTGTGATGAGTGCTGGGTGTTGTATGTAAGTGCTGAATCACTAAATTCTGCCCCTGAAACTAATATTTCACTGTATGTTAGCTAACTGGAAATTAAGTAAAAATTTGGAAAATCAAATAAAATAAAATCAAAACAAAAAGAGGTAGAGGGAGAAAAAAATATGACTGATAAAAATCTGTGATCTGTGGGATAATATCAAGCAATCTAACATATATGAAAATAGAGAAAGGGAATAACAAACATACGAAATTAAAATTTTGGCTGAATGATAGCCAAAATTTTTTCAAATGCTATGAAAGTTTAAACTTACAAATCCAAGGAGTTTAATGAAGTCCAACCAAAATACACACACACACACACACACACACACACACACACACACACACAGAGGCATATCATTACATGAGAATCAAATTTCTGAAACCAGTACTGAAATATTAAAAGTAGCTAGAGAGAAAACATAAAATCTGTACAGAGAAAGAAAAATGAGAATTATCAGAGACCTTTCATAAGAAACTATACAAATCAGAATTTTAAAAAAATATTAAAGTCCTGAAAGAAAAAATTTGACAATCTAGAATTCTGTACCCAGTAAAAATATCACCCAAATTTAAGTCAAAATAAATATTTTCTCAGGGAAACAAAAGTTGAGAGAATTCATTAGTAGACCTACACTGTAAGAAACATTAAAGGAAGTGTATCAAGAAGAAGGAAAATGATTCCAGATGGAGATTTGGATCTACACAAAAGAATGAAAAGGCATATATTTAGGTAATATAGGATAATATAGGATATTTGTTCTCATTTTTAAATCTTCTTAAAGACAATTGCTATTTTAAGCAAAAACAATAATAATTCATTGCAGGATTCAGGGCACAGGTAGAAGTAAATTCTATTATAACAAAAGTAGAAAAGAAAAGAGGGGGGAATAGGGATATATTTCTCTAAGGTTTTTACCTACAATGTAGTATAATATTATTTGACAGTAGAGAATGATAAATTAAAAAATATATTTTAAACCCTAAAGCAACTGCAAAAAAATGAAAAAAAAATGAGGAAAGAAAGAAAAACAGTATAGTTAGTAAGTTAATAGTGGAGACAAAAAGAATCATAAAAATATTCAAAAAGAATAAATAAAAGGGGAGAAAGGGAATAACAAACATACAAAATTTTTTAAAAAGTAGGATAGTAGCTTTCTGCCCAGCTACGTAATAAATATACATATAAATTGTCTGCATGCTCCAAATAAAAGGCAGTATTTGTGAAATCAGATAGAAAGGCAAGACCCAATTACATGCTATCTATAAGAGATCACTTTAAATACAAAAATACAATAGCTTAAAAGGTAAAAGGATGGGGATGCCTGGGTGGCTCAGTTGGTTAAGCGGCTCAGGTCATGATCCCAGCATCCTGGGATCGAGTCCCACATCGGGCTCCTTGCTGGGCAGGGAGCCTGCTTCTCCCATTGCTTCTGCCTGCCACTCTGCCTGTGCTTGTTTGCTCTCTCTCCCTCTCTCTCTGACAAATAAATAAATAAAATCTTAAAAAAAAAAAAAAAAGGTAAAAGGATGGAAAGAGATTTACAGAAACCCTAATTAAAATAAAGCTGAAGTGGCTATGCTAACATCAGATAACAAAGACTTCAAAACAAGGAATAAAGAAGGGATTAAGATGGACATATCATAGGTAAAGGAATTAATTACTCAAGAAAGCATACCAATCCTAAATACATATGCAACTAAAACAGAAGTTCACAATACATGAAGTCACAGACTTATGCTGCTAAAAGAATAGACAAATCCACAATTTTCCTTAGAGACTTGAACATTCTTCTCTCAGTAACTGATAGTACAAGTAAACACAAAACCACAGTAGGGATAGAGAAATCGTGAACTATACTTTCTATCAACTTGACCTCATTGACATTAATGGACCACTACTTCCAACAAAAACATAATAAACATATTTTTCAAGTGTACTTAAAACATTCACCCGAATAAACCATATTCTGGTTTAAAAATCTCAGTAAATGTGAGGCACCTGGCTGGCTCAGTCAGTGGAGCATATGACTTGACTCAGGGTTATAAGTGTGAGCCCCATATTGGGTATACAGATTCCTTCAAAATAAAATCTTTTTAAAAAATCTCAGACACTATAACAGGATTAAGATCATACAAAGTATGGTTTCTGACACTAATGGATTTAAACTAGAAATTAGTTTTTAAAAACCTGGAAATCCTCAAATACTTGAAAATTAAACAACACACTTCTAAGTAACACATGAATCAAAAAAGAAATCACAAGGAAAATTTAGAAGTATTTTGAACTGCATGAACCTGAAAATATAACACCTCAAAAGTTATAGATGAAACTAAAGCAATATTTTAAAAGTAAACTAAGGGATGCCTGGGTGGCTCCATCAGCTTAGTGTCTGACTTCAGCTGAGGTCATGATCCCAGGGTGCTGGGATTGAGTTCACTATCAGGCTCCTTGCTCAGCAGGGACCCTGCTTCTCCTTCTGCCTGGCGCTCCCCTGCTTGTGTTCATTCTCTCTGACAGATAAATAAGTAAATAATATATTTTAAAAATATAGATAAATAATAAATAAATAAATAAATTGATAGTTGGGGCACCTAGGTAGCTCAGTCAGAAGCATATGGGACTCTTCACCTTGGGGTTGTACATTTGAGCCCCACATTGAGATTACTTAAATAAATAAATAAATGAAAGTAAATTGATAGCCATAAACATTTATATTAGGGAAAAAATGGTCTGAATTCAATAATTGAAGCTTCTACCTTCAATAAAAAAATACAAAATTAAAAAAAAAGAAATTAAACATAATGGAAGCCAGAGGAAGAAAATAATGAGATCAGAGCAGAAATCAGTGAAATAGAAAACAAGGATACAATAAGCATCAAGGAAGCCAAAAGCTGGTTCTCTGAAAATATTAATAAAATTGATAAACCTGTATCCAGACTGATAAAGAAAAAAATGAGAGACGACTAAAATAATTTTAAGGGAATATTATGACCAACTTTAAAGCAACAAATTAATCAACTTAGATGAAATGACAAATTTGTTTAAAAACACAAACTACCAAAACCCCCTCAGGAAAATCTAGATAACCTGAACAGCATGATCTTTATCAAAGAAATTAAAGTTTTAGATAACAACCTTCCCACAAAGAAAACTCCAGATAGCTCCAGAAAACTCCAGGCCCAGATGGCTTCATTGGAGAATTCTACCAAACATTTAAATTAGAGATAATATTAATTCTACACAGATTCTTTCTTAAAATAGAAGATGAGGGATCATATCTCAAATTATCTTGTGATCATGATTACTTTGATTCCAAAATCATGACAAGACAAAAAGATAAAACTTTAACCCAGTTCCTTCAGCAAACTGAATCCAGCAATATGGAAAGAGTAATACATCATGACCAAGTGGGTTGATTTAATACTCAAATATCAACAAATATAATTCACCATATTAACAGAGAGAAGAAAATCATATTATCATCTCATACATGCAAAGAACTTGATACAGTTTGATATCCATTCATGATTTAAAAACAAACTCTTATAAAATTAGAAATAGAAGGAAACTTCCTCAAGCTCATAAAGAACATCTATAAAAAACCTATAGCAAGTATCATATCTAATGGTGGGAAACTGAATGTTTTCCCACAAGATCAGGAACAAAGCAAGGGTACACTATAACATTTCTATTCAACATTTTTACTGGAGGTCCTAGACAATGCAATAATGCCAGAAAATGAAATAAAAAGCATGCTGATTGGAAAAGAAGTAAAACGGCCTTTATTCATAGATGACATGATAGTATACATAGAAAAATATAAGAAATCTGTATAAAATTTACTAAGCATAACGTGTGAGCTTAGCAAAGTGGCAGAATACAAGGTCAATATATAGAGCTATTATTTTTGTATAATTAGCAACAAACAATTTGAAATTTATTTTAAAAAATAAAATAAAATAGCTGTAAAAAAAGAAATTTACTTTTTATTGTTACTATTTTTTAAGGATTTATTTATTCAGTGAAAGAGTAGACATGCATGCTGGGGGGAGGGGTAGCAGGAGGGGGAGAGAGACTCTCAAGCAGACTCCCCACTGAGAGGAGCCCAGTGCAGGGCTCAATCTCATAATCGTGAGATCATGACCTGAGCTGAAACCAAGAGTCAGACACCCTACCAACTGAGTTACCCAGATGCCCCTATTCTTTTTTATTATTTTTTATAAGTAATCTCTACACCCAATGTGGGGGCTCAAGCTCATGACCCCAAGATCAAGAGTTGCACGTTCTATGGACTGAACTAGACAGGTGCCCCAACAGCTGGAAATTTAGGTTTTTAAAAAATACCATTTATATGGGGTGCCTAGATGGCTCAGTGGGTTAATCCTCAGCCTTTGGCTCAGGTCATGATCTCAGGGTACTGGGATCAAGCCCCAAATCAGGCTCTCTGCTCAGCAGGGAGCCTGCTTCCCCTACTCTCTCTGCCTACTTGTGATCTCTCTCCCTCTGTCAAATAAATAAATAAAATCTTTTTTAAAATACCATTTATAATAGAATAAAAAAGGATTTAGCAAAATATGCAAGATCTTTTCACTGAAGGCTACTAAATATTGTTGAGTAAAATTAAAGATGTAAGAAATACAGAGAAATAGCATATTCCTAGATCAAAAGACTCACTATTGTTAAAATGTTGTCTCCCAAATTGCTATTTCAATGCGATCTCATTCAAAATCCCATAATATTGCAGACATTGACAGGCTGATTCTAAAATTTATATAGAAGGCAAAGCATCTAGAATAGCCAGAATAGTTTTGATAAAGAAAAACCATGTTTGAGGACTTATAGCACTTGAGACTTAACACCCGGGGCACCTGGGTGGTTCAGTCAGTTAAGCATCTGCTTTAGCTTGGCTTGGGTGGTGATCCCAGGGTTCTGGGATCGAGCCCCAGGTCAGGCTCCCTACTTGGTAGGGAACCTGCTTCCCCCTCTTCCTCTGCTGTTCCCCATGCTTGTGCTTGCTCTCTTTCTGTCAAATAAATAAATAAAGTCTTTATAAAAAAAATAAATAATAAATCAAAAATAAAACTACAGTAACCAAAACATACTGGCAGTACTGTAAGTCTAGATGTGTGGAACCGAAGAGAAAGTCCATAAGTAAATACTGATGAGGGAGCAAAGGCAATTCAATGGAAAAAGAATACTTTTCAACAAAAGGTGCTTGAACAACTGGGCATCCATCCACATGCAAAAAAATCAATCTAGACACAGACCTTATACTTCTCACAAAAACCAATTCAAAAAGGATTATAGACCTAAATGTAAAATACAAAACTAAGCAGCTTTCAGAAGAGAACATAGGAGAAAATCAAGATGACCTTAGATTTGGTAGATGACCTTTTTAGAGACACCACCATGATCCATGAGAGAAAAAAAAAAAAGATAAGCTGGGATTTCTTTAAAATTAAAACTTCTTGGGGTGTCTGTGTGACTCAATCTGTTAAGAGTCTGACTTTGGCTGATCTCAGGGTCCTGGGATCAAGCCTCGAGTCCCTTCAGCAGGGAGCCTGTTTCACCCTCTCCCTCTGCCCTGTACTCTCTCTGTCTCTCTCTCAAATAAATAAATTAAATCTTTAAATAAATAAATAAATCAAACTAACCTTTTGGAGCACCAGAATGGCAAGACTCTTGGCTTTGGCTCAGGTCATGATCTCAGGGTTATGAGATGAAGCCCCATATTAGACTCATTGTTGATGAGATTCTCTCCCTCTGATTCTCCCCCCATTCTCTCTCTCTCAAAATAAATCTTTTAAAAGAATAAAATTAAAAAGTTCTCCTCTATGAAAGACACTGTTAAGAGAAGAATTGCCAAAAACTGGAAACAACTCAAAGGTCCATCAGTAAGTGCTTGGATAACCAATTGTAGTATATCCATAGAAATAATACTTAGCAATAAAAATGGACTGATTTTAGATACATGGAACAGCACAAATGACTTTCAGAGCATTACAATAAGTTTAAAAAAAAAGCCAGATACAAAAGACCTCATATTTTCTGATTTCATTTATATGAAATCTTAAAAAGGTAAATCTATAGTAACAGAAAGCATATCAGTGGTTGCCAAGGGCTGAGGGTAGGGAGAGAGGATTGTCTACAAAGAAGCACAGGAAAACATTTTGGGTGCTGGGAATGTTCTATATATTGATTGACTCACATATTTGTTAAAGCTCACTAAACTACACACTTAAAATGGGTCAATTTTATAATTACACCTTAACAAGGCCGATTATTTTTAAAAATTTTTATAGATATATTTATTTGAGCGAGAAAGAGCTAGTATGCACAAATGACGGGGAGGGCAGAGGGAGAAGCAAACTGCCTGCAGAGCAGGGAGCCTGACACAGGGTTGGATCCCAGGACCCCAAGATCATGACCTGAGCTGATGGCAGACACACAACTGACTGAGCCACCCAGCTGCCCCAAGGCTGATTATTTTTAAATACATCTACAGACAACGTTTTAGATTAATAGATAATGCTCTGCTGCTATTATTTACAATGTAATTTGAAGTTTTCATTTGAAGTTTTGATGCCACACAGAGTTAGTGAGAGCAGCCAGGTTTATTTAGCCAGCCAGCCAGCCAATACAGAAACCCAACAGTTTTAAGGTTCTAGAAAATGAGAATATAAGTAAAATAGTTTTATTTTTAGAAATCTTATAATTTAAAAATAAAGCTATCATATTTAACATCCATGGTAAGTATGTTTTGTAGAAAGTACTATTTGCATATGCTAACTTATTTAATTCTCTCAACAATCCTATGACGCGGACTGCATCATTAATTCCATTTCACAAACAGGAAACTGAGAACCAGAGAAGCCAAGTACACTACCCACCTAGCAAATGGCAAAGGTGAAATTCGAACCCAAGGAGGCTGACACTACAGCTTTGCTGTCCAATATAGTAGCCACTAGTCACTTGTGGCCACTTAGCACTTAAAATGTGGTTAGTGTGAATTGAGACATGGTGTTAAGTGTATAATACACCTCAGATTTCAAAAACTTAGTGTGAAGAAAGAACATAAAACACTACATTAATAATTTTAATATTGGTTATAGGTAGAAATGATAAAATTTCAATGTGTATTAGATTTAAATAAAAATACATTATTGAGTTAAGTCTGTCTGTTTCTTTTGCTTTTTAAAATATGCTCCTAGGACATTCAAAATTACATATGTGGCTTACCTTATACTTCTACTGGATAGCACTGCTCTAGATTCTGAGACTCTGGCTATCACAGTCTACTGTTTTGGTGACAGACTTAAGAGCAGTTATGAGATGGTTTATGGGTGGTGAAATAGAAGTATGAATAAAATATTATGGGGTTATAAAAGGAAATGACCAATTCTGACCAGGAATCAAGAATCCAGGAAAGAAGTTCCAGAGAATGCCTCTGGCCCAAGAACAATCACTATTCTCACATTTGCATAACGTTGTACATTCCATAAAGTGATTTCCTATAAAGAATGCATTTCCTGCATATGCACGTACACACACACACACACACACACACACACACACACACAGAATGAAATAGGCTGGCAGATATTATTGTCCCTGTTTTACAAGCAGAACCTGAGTCTGAAAGATAGTTTCTTGCCAAGGTTACCTGGCTTGTAAGTAGCAGAGTTGAGAATTAAACTCAGGTCGTTTAAGTCCAAGGATCAGGGAATTTTCTACTAGATCATGATTTCTTTGAGATGACCTAGAAACAACTTTTTTTTGCTATATTTTTTTATTAACACATAATGTATTATTTGTTTCAGGGGTACAGGTCTGTGATCAGTCTTACACAATTCACAGCACTCACCATAGCACATACCTCCACAGGAGAAAAAACATATGGGAGATAGGGTAGAGTCAGTTGAATACTAGAGCTAGCTTTTACCAGTTAACAACAGCCAGTTGTGCTCATCTCTAGCCAACTGATGTGAGGTTATGTTTGAAATGGGCCATGGTGGGAGTATTATACTATAGAAATTGGCAAATACTACCAGTGAAGGCTTTCCTCCATCAAGAACCAGCTTCCTGACATACCACTGAATGGAGAATAGTGGGTATAGTGGCCACTAGCTCTAGTGGAAAGAACCTGTTAACATTCTAGCTCAGTCACTGGCTATGTGAGCTTAGGAAAATCATCTAACCTCTCTGGGTTAGCACTTTCAACTATGAATAGGAACATTTCAGCTATAAAACAGAAACAGAAATCAAGTCTCAAACTCTGGAAACTGAGAGCCTGAAGCCCCTATAGAATTTGGAGTTTTCCTAAGTTGTCTCCCATGCTTTGTTTCCTTATCTTTAAATTAAGGGTGATAGGGGCACCTGGGTGGCTCAGTGGGTTAAGACTCTGCCTTTGGCTCAGTTCATGATCTCAGGGTCCTGAGATCATTTGGGCTCTCTGCTCAGCGGGGAGCCGGCTTCCCTCTCTCTCCCTGCCTGCCTCTCTGCCTACCTGTGATCTCTCTCTGTCAAATAAATAAATAAAATCTTAAAAAAATAAAATAAGGGTGATAGCAGAGCCTACCCCAAAGACATTTATCAGAGTCACATCTCAAGATAGTCACCATATTGGATATTAAAATGGAGAAATTATAAAAATATTTATTTACTTATTCATTCATTTTAATATAATAATATATCCATTATACATTGATATGAATTTTTACAAATAACTGTATTTGCTAAAAGAAAACAATCAGAACAGTATCGTTCTTTCATATTTTTGTAAATCTGTGTTTGGGGTAGGCTCTAGATTCTAGATTCTCATGTCTGTTTCTATATTCAGTCTGTTTCAAAAAGCATAAGCCCTGATGCTTCTAGAAAACTCACCTGAATACTAGAGAATGAATAAGAGTGGAAAAGGTGAATAATGTCTTAGTACTAATGTGAAGATGATCTGAATCTCATGGAACCTATATAAGGTTCTCAGAGAATGTCAGGGTCTCAGAACCACACTTTCAGAACTACTGGCCTAACATTAAGAACTCAATGGCTATTAGCCATTTTTATTCATAGATTCCATTCCCCTATGAGTTACTGAGGGTTAAATGAGAGAATGTATTTCTTTGGAGACTTTGATACCATGAATACCTTCTAATATGGAGAAACTACATTTTAAGAAGTAGGTGTCTATTCTTGAGCATGTATTTTCTTTCACCAGCTGAAATTTAAACTCCTGAAATGAATTTATCACGGCTGTGCTTTGCTAGTTAATGGCCTAGGGCTGAATTAGTCCTCAGAAATGTTTATGAAAGGAAGAAAAGGAAGGAGGAGAGAAAGGAAGAAAGGAAGGAATGGAGGAAGATTGGGAGGGAGGCTGCCAGTCTTCTAAGATTTCTCAAAGGCTTAGGGATGTGCTGATGGAGACATTATGTTACCTCCTCATCCTAAGACTGACAGGCTCTAGAAGCCTTCGTAAGTATCTCCACAAGTGTGCAATATAAAGTGTCCACCAGGGAAGGAAATGAAATTCCAAAGGCCAAGAACTACCCAGTTGGTAGTTGGTGGGTGACTCAATTGGTTAAGTGCCTGACTCTTGATCTCAGTGCAGGTCATGATCTCAGGACTGTGAGATAAGGCCCTACTTCAGGCTCCATGCTGGGTATGGAGCCTGCTTAAGATTCCCATTCTGCCCCTCTTCTCCCCTTTTCCCCCAACACCTTGCACACACACACCTCACACACACACACATTCTCTCTCTCTTTCTCTCTCTAAGAAAAAGAGACCAATTTGAGTTGTTCCTGCTAGTGAGACAAACCGAAAGAATAGGCAAGATTTTCAGCATGAAAGCTGCTCTGGGTCTCATGACAATAGGAAAAGGATATTATTTATGATCTCCTTAAAACTTAGCTCAAATAGGCTCAAGAGAAAAGAAAAAGTATCAGTTTAGTTCCCAAAAAGTCCAAGGCTCACATGAAGAAAGAGCATCCTCTCTCCTCCTTCTCTTCCTTTTCTTTCTCTATTTACTTCCATGCCATGGACTCTGTTTTTGCTTTTGTCTCAGAAGCTCCTAGAGATCGTTCTTAACTGCAAGAAGTCCCAAGAGAAAGCTCTTTCCCAGTATCCCACATAAAGTCCTGATTTGTATCTTATTTGCCTGGCTTATGTTTCCCTATCCGTGCTTACAGAAGGACAACAGGTATGGAGTTTAACTGAATTGTTAGTGATCTAAAATTATTTCCAACTTCCATATGCCCATTGTTTTGAATTTCATTCAGCATATTACAATGCAAAGAATGCCCATTTATAGACTGTTATAAATCAATGTATCCAATGTATCTATCCAAGGCAATTAATTAGCATGTCTGCAGTGCTAATTTGCACAAACATGATTAGCAAAGTTTGTTAGAAAGGCTGTTGGCCGGCTCACCCTATGGTCTAACAGGATAGAGGGGGGTAAAATTTGTGTATACAAGTACCCAGTTCTTTGAAAAAAAGAGATATTTCCTGTTTCATTAAAACTTATTATGTTGGACAATCATAAGATGTTTCTTAGAGTCAGGCCTCTGCAGTTTATTAGAGCCACAGGGAATAGAAATGCTCTCTTGCAAACTGAAGTATCACAGTGGCATTTAATAGCTTTGTTTGACAACATCAGTTTGGGTTTATCAAGTCTGGCTCATTTTAAAAATTCTTTCACATTGAATTTCACATTTCAAAGGAAGAATGAAGGGAGACAGGAAGAATAGTTCTTCAATAAGAAAAATCTAAAATTCAGCTACTTAGGAGAAAAATGGTTCTAATCCAGCTCTTTACATTTAGCAAAAAATTACACACACACACACACACACACACACACACACACACACGAAGACCAGCTGGAAAGCAATAAAGCATATCTACTTTGGATCCACACCACTAGCAGCTGCTGCTTCAAGGGTCTGGTAAAACTAGCCCTTGTGCAACTCCGCTGCTTTTATTTCTAGAGACATACAGCCTTTTTTGAACTTGGAGGGTGATTTTACAAAGAGTGCTGTTTTATTTACTCTCAATTAATCATGCTCAACTGTAAACAAAGTGTCTGTTTTAGTTCTGCTGACAATTATCCACTTGTCAACATCTCCCTCAAGTACCTACAGCATCTGGTTCTGGAAGAGAAACCTCTACATCAAAATGAATGTCTCAGAGAACTCTGGAATTCATCTGTTTCTTTAGCTCATGAGTAGTCAGGATGCTACCTAACAAATGTCACCAAAGCACCTTGATGAAGATGTGTTTCATCTGACAATAAAGGGTTTCCTCAGGACTTCCTTTCATTCTCCTGTGTTTGCCTTGGCCAAAAGAAGAAAATTATTACAACTTGGCAATCTTGAAGGAGATACTTTTACAAGCCATCAAGCACACAATGACAGCTCCAGAAGTGGCTGAGAAATCTGCCCCTCTGTTAGTAACATTCCACTAGATCAACAGAACCAAACTGTGCTATAATTGGTGGTAATTTATTTTAGGAATGCCTATGAGTTTTGCTGCGGTTTCACTAATATTTGGAAGTGGCAGGACTTTATCCACTGCCCAAATAAGCCTTTTATTTAGAAAACTTTTTTTTTCTTTCACTTAAAAGATGTGGAGAATTTAGGGGAAAGTTGCTGCCAAGACCATTAACATTTCATCAACTATAAACTGTTTTAAAGGCAAAACAAATGTTACATTTGGTGATTTGTTGAGGGAAAATTACCCTAGTATGTCCCCCGGAACTTCCCTTGGAGACAGGAGCCCCAGAAATTCAAAATTTAAACTGAACACCCATTCGCATTCTGTTCTTTCATCCCTAAGAAATTGGAGAAATCATATAAATGGGGAAGGAGGACTGGAGGCTCTGACAAAACCAGTCCTCTGGGAGACTGTCTGGGTTATTTACCAAGATTTTATATTCTGGAGATTAATTTACAACCACTTCAAAACTGGGGAGATTCAAATCGCTTGGCATAACTCCCTTCAAGTTGGATTCCTGAGTAAGGAGAGGTGGCAAGCTCGCAAGGATGCAGACCATGAGAAACCAAGAGCCTGGGATGCCAGACCACGGTCCAGATGGATGGAAAGTGGCCCAGAGCCTACGTCAAATCCAGAAAAATTAACCACCTCAGCTAGGGAAACCTAGACCAGGACGTGGGGACCTGCTCAGAGAAGAGTCCCAGATCGCTACACAACCAGCTTAAGTGGATGGGGAGCGGGGTGGTGGTTATTAGTAAAGGGGTCGGCTCTGCTCCCTTCGACAAAAGCTGATCAATCTAACTGCACGTAATTGATTCTAATGAGCAGGGGAGTTTCCTTCGCATTAACAATTGCCCGGGGTCATCACTTTGAGCAGCGGCGACTCCCGGTACAGATCTCAGCGTTCCTCGCGCGCCAGCCTGTAGCGACCCGGGTGCCCACCATGCCGCCTAGCTTTTGGGCCCTAAAAGAGCAGAGGGGTGGGAGAACCGTGATCCTAACCGGACTGCCGCCCGGTTTCACCTGATAATTTATGCACAATTAATTGAGATATCTTTTATACTTGATGTGTTGCAAAATTAATGCCTAATTTATGTAATTAGTCAATTAACTCTAATTCTAGCATATGTTCCCAATGCCCAGAAGGTGTTCTGTTTCCCAGGTACTTATTTTGATGTCACGAAATGCAACTAATTAATTTTACATGCATATTAATTTGGGATCTCTTTAGCAGTTCCCTTTGTGCAAGTAATTTTAATATTTGTCTTTCTAACCTTTGGGGGTAGGGTGAGGGAGGAGCAGGTAGGTATGAGCGAGCGGCACGTGGACACCAACCTGGATGATGCCTGAGGGGTGGCCCCAGTCTAGGGCAGGGTGCTCAGGCACAGCCTCAAGTCCTGGGGCATGGGTGCTGCACTCAACAAGTCCTTGGAATGTTGCGGTTGTTGATCCCACCAAGAGCATTTTGCTTACGCCTTTGGTTAACAGAGAGCCTCGGGGCCTGGAGGTGGAGACTCCTAGGCGCGCTGACCGCCACTTTCAGGGCACTGCGGTATCCCCGGTCAAATCTCTCAGCGCCCAGTCTGTCGCACTCCCGCGAAAAAGCGAGAGGCCTTCCCCCACCCCTCGCCCCCGCCCCGAAGGAAGAATTCTGATTTCCAGGCTGGTCCTGGGAGGCTGCTCCGCGGTCGCTGCCCTTCTGCTCCCTGAGTTCGCGGAGCCAGAGCGCCTGCGCTTCCCAAAGCTGAGGGGTGGAGGGAGGGAGGAACCGCGCCTCCACCTCCGGCTTTGCAAGCCGCCATCTGTCCTCTTCTGGCTGGGAGCGAAGACCAAGCAGAGCGAAAGTTTACTTTCCAAGTTATTGGGTGGCACATTAAAACTTTTATCCTTTTTGGACAAATTAATGAGCAATTTAATTAATAAAATCAGAGAGTAGTGTAAGTGCTATGATAATGAAGTTAAATGAGTGCACAGTAAAATATTCACTAATCCAGCGCATTGCCAAATACCCCCTTAATTCTGCTTAACACTAAAAGGGTTTTGAGCACCATAATGAGATTCCTCCGTCTGCTAATTAATTGACACGCTCCTGAATATTCATATGAGCTAGCACCAATACGTTCCTAATTGCACCGTGGAATAGATCTCAGAGGAAAGTAAATCGCCATAGACTTAATTAAAATAATGTATTCCAGATCCAGGACGGGAAAAGAGGAGACATTTGCCTTCGAGCGCGCTAAGAAAGTGGCACCTGGTTGGAGGGGAGAGATATCAAACGTCTGCGCCCAGCCTGAAATAAGCGGCGTGGGACGCGCAGGGAGGACGTTCCGCTTCTGAAAACAGTGGCTACGCTGGGTCCAAACCCTGCGGCTCGGGAGGCCTTGGCTCCCTGGAGCATCCGTGTTCCTGCTGCCCTCCGCAAGGTTGCCCTACCGGAGGAAGTGGCTCTTGGGGCAGAGTCTAGGACCCCGACTCCGAGCCAGCGTCCTCTCTTTCCTCCCTGCGGTCCCCCAGGCTGGTCCGAAATGCTGTTTACAGAGGCGCATGGGGAAACGTCGCCGGTCGGGAAATTCCCCGGGAAACTTTTCCCAGAGGTTGTCGGAGCCGCAGCAGCCCCAACTTTCCCAGCCCAAATTGCGATCTTGGAGAAGTCGTTAGCACTTGTAACTTGGGGAAGGGCGATAGCTCAGGGGAGAACACCCGGATTTCTATGGTTGCTGTCCTGTCTCCGGGATCCCACTTCTACGTGCCGCTAAGTTCCTGGGTGCATCCTCCGTTTCCCGGCGCATCCTCTCGTTCTTCGCGAATCCACTGCGGGAGGCTTATCCCAGCCGAGCTTTCCTCGGCGGGTAGGAGGGGCAGCAGAGCCGGGCTGCAGACTCTACATCTGGGCTTGATGGCAGAACCGTTTTCACCAGAGCCACGGGAGTGAAATAAACTCTCATTCCTTGGAAAGATGAGATTCACCCCCCCCCGCCCCCACCCTCCTTCTTTTAGGGGGAAAAAAATCACCACAGGTTAGAAACTAAAAAGAGTTTATTTGAAGACATACAAATGCATATTTATTATACACATGTAGGCATTAACAATGTAAATTACACCGCCAGCAGTTGCTGGTTGTTTATTCATTAGATCTTTAGAAAATCTACATTGCCTCCAGTCAGCGGGATGATAATGTGAAATACACAAGCAGTTTACATAACCAACTTCGAAGCTGAGCTCGACGCTCCGTGATTGGGAGACATCAACAGGTCGCGGGGATCCGTACGCGAAAACCTAAGTAGCTAATAATTACCGAAGATCTGGGGCGCCAGCTCCCTCTGTCCTTTTGAAAAGGGGTAAAAGACGTGTGATGTGGGAAAAGGGAAGGATCTGACTCACTGTGTATGGTCCACATATTTTACTCTGTTTGTGTGTAGTTTTTGTTGTTGTTAAGTAAAAAGAAGATGAACGGAAGTAACAGAGAGATCAGCAGCCTCCCCAAACTCCGGGCATCCTCGAGAGCCAAAGACTATGGATTCAAACTGCTTTGGGGAAGGGGTGTGAAGTGAGAGGTGAGGGGTTTTCTTTATAGCTGGCGCAGTAAGGAAGGCAGCCTACCTCGGTTAAGGGAAGCTATCAGCTCCACCAATCAAATCGCGATAGCCACCATAAACAAATGGTTATCACTCCAAAGAAAATCACCTGCTGGATCAACTTTTTGGGAATTATTAAATGCTCCGTGGTTCTGGATTTTCCAAAAAAAAATGGAGAGGGGAAAGAACTTCAGGGAAAAACTGCAGTGCTGATTTAATATTTATTTTACATGTATAAATATTTCCGTTAAAAATACATATTTCTAAAGTTCTTTCCTAATAAAAATACTAAATAAAATAAATGAGAGGGAAGTGAAGGTTCCTTACTAGGATCGCTGCTGTTGGGTACGCAGGTAGTGAGTGAATAATGCCAACTACAATTTCAAGTACTAGTGTCTAAGAACCGCACCAACGCTATCTATGAACGGCCGAATTAATGATTATCCCACACTTCGGAGCCACCCACTCACCACGGCCTGCCACAATGCAGCTAAGGTGTGTGGCTGATGGGGTGTGGGGGTGGGGATGTTTGAGTTTTCGGTTTCCTTCCTCCCTCCCTTCCTTTCTTCTTTCGAGTGAGCCGGCTGGGTACATAGGAAATGCACTGCCGATCGTGGACACTGCATTGCTGAGAAGGCAGCTAGTTTGCGGACCTAAAATCTAGTGACCCTACTGCTGCGGTAATTAAAGCCAGAGTCTCTGAAAGAAGAGATGAGGGTAGAGAGGGAGAGTAAAGAGGGAAGGAGAGAACGAAAAAGAGGAAAACAGAAGATGGTAGATCTCTGTCTGGGGTGTGCGTAAGCCCTCGAGGCAATCTGGTTTCCCCTACATCTTGCAGTACACAGCTACCCACCAACAGTGAGCAAATTGAGCGCCCGAAGCAGGGGCGGTGCTGAGGAAGAGTGCGTGCGGGCCGGAGGTCGGCACCCCCAGCCCGACCCGCGAAGCGAAGCTCCTGTCCCAGGTGAGACCCGCCTGAGCGGAAAGACCACGCTGCCCCGAGGACGGCGAGCGTCTGCATCGAGACAAGCCCCTCCTTCTAGCCATTCCTAGCTGGGGGAGGCCAGTAAGGATCAGCCGCTTTCTTTCTTTTCTTTCTTTTTTTCTCAAACCCGCTTTGTGGGTGGCAGCTCAGCGGGGGACGCTTGGAGACAAAAAACAAAAAGCCCAAACAGAGAGACAGGGAGAGAGACAGGAGAGAGAGAGAGAACAGAGAAGGGGGAAAGAGGGGAGAGAGAGACACACACACACACAGAGAAATCAAAGTTTTAACCTTCCCAGGAACACAGTGAATTATTATATCTAAAGGCTGCTGTAGTCTTCAGCGAAATCTGCTTCTGCCATTAAGAAAACACATACTGCACACGTCCACAGGGTTAAGCTCTCCTCCTCCTCAGCCTGAACAAACAAAGCAGAAGCGCGGGGTTTTAAGGCTGGAGACCTACAGGTTATCTGGTTTCAAAACAAATTAACACAGGAAAATGCACCAACAAATATTATAGATGCAAAATATTCTCCATTTCTGATATTTTGCAGTTCCTCCCAGATTCGATTTTATTCAAATTTATAAGTAAAGTGCATTTAGTCTGCTATACAGAGTTTACCTCCATATGCTACTGCAGTCAAAATCTTATTTTTTTCTGGATAATGCATGCAAAGGAGAATAAAGTTTTCCTAATTACTGGAAGCTTTAAAACACTTTACAAAGCTAAACATCGCCTTTGTGTTTCTGCTTTCCCAAATTCCTCCCCCAAAACTAACATTTTAAGAGTGCCTAGCTAGAAATACTGAATTCCCCCCCATCTGAGCAAACAAGTAATTCCTGACAAAGAAAATTAATATGAAAAGTATAGGGTGATTTTTCTCCCCCTTCCCCCTTAAAAAAAAAAGACCCTTTGCTCCACCCCGCTATTAAACAAAACACAATACCTTTTTCTGGGTGGTACTGCACAGAAGTTGATTCAGTTTTGACAATGTTGTTTAGCTATCATTTGCTATTTTGAATGAATGGGAGCAATCCCCCCTTTTACAACATTTGTTTCCTATTATGGAGAGGTGCAGCAGTTGAGGGCAGACATGTGAAAGTGGCTGTTTGATTCTCTTTTTCATCCCCCTGACCCTGCTTTTGTCCCTCCTCACCCTGGGAATGTCACGCCTCGCTACTTCACTTTGAGATGCTCGAGAAAGTGGCTTTGTTATTCCCTTTTAGACATACACGAAATTGTTCTCATTCCCCCCGCTGTAAAAGATACTTCACATCAGGACTCGGTTCACAAGTGCAATGCAATTTGGCTTAGTCCAACCTTTGTTCTGCTTGTACAAATGAGCGAACAGTGCACACATTATACAGTTGATCTACTGCTGTCTTAACCCCAGAGTTAGGGGCTGGGAGAAAAGCAAGTTAATCCCTTCAATACCAAGGTGGCTTTAGCAATATTTCCTCCAGTAATAATAATTTGAATTGCTTCTTCTATTTCACACAGTGCAGAGCAAAACTTATGGACAGGGTTTAGCAGTAATAATAAAAATCCTTCCACCAACCTTTTGCAAATAACTTTCTAAACAAATACATTTATAGGTTTGGTAATGCCCAATTTAAAGCTATGCAATTGTTTGTGCAAAAGAGGGACCGAATTTAGAAACTCTGGCTTTAAAGACTTAAAATCTCAGAGCAAGCAAAGACCAAATGGTATTTAGCAAACTGATTCCAAAGACAGGGCATTAAGACCAGCAGAGCAAGAGTTGTTTTCACAAGCCTTGAAATTGCCTGCTCACTCTGGGTGGGAGTTGGCACTTCTCAGGGATGGAGGTCAAGGAGGACTGGCACCTAATGCCGGCAACTGTTTGTTTTGTGCTTGAGGTGGACGGAAAACTGAGCCTTCCATACTCTCCAAATTGCAGCTGCTGCTTGGGAAATACTTCAAAAATGTATGTGGTGTTGCCACTCCCTTTCTCCCAACTCCAAGGAAAACAGATTTTAATTCCAGGTGCCACAGGTCATAGCCAAAGGCTATGGGAATAAGGATGGGACATCTGAGGGATGTCCCTGAGGACTGAGGGAATAAGGATGGGACATCTCTGAATTTAAGTCTCCCCACAGGGATGGGAGTAAAGAGTGGGCAGGAGGTGGAGACTCTTGCCTTCCTTAGAACCCAGGCAAGATTGGACTGGAGGGAAGAACTGATTTTAGGCAAATGTACTCCTCATCAAAAGTTTATTTTCAATCTTCTTGTTATGAGTTAAGGTCCAAAGCTCAGGTAGTCCTGTCACCAACCAGTGAAATACATGGCTCCAAAGTTCCCTGGCTGACATTCCTTCCTACTATCTGGAAAAATAAGCGCGCTCCCTGCCCCCGGCGGCCCCCCCCCCCGCCTTGTGCGAGGGGGCAGGGGTGGGGGTGAAGGCTCCCGCTAACAAGAAGGGAGAGGGCACTGAGTCCTTTCACTGACGGTTGGCATGACAGGGCACACTGTGTCCCCTCCTCCACCTCTCTTCCTTGGGCAGTTTGATTTCCTTTCTGATTCAGGTCGGAGTGGCCTGGCAGTGTGGGCTCAAACTCCTGGGGCGGTCCTGGGAAAGTCATGGCCGATGAGTTTCCCCGGGCGCAGCTCTCAACTGGGTGCAGATCTCCGCGGCCCAAGAACCTGCAAGCCCGTGTCCGGTGGCCCCAGTCAAGTCACCTTACTGAGTGGGTTCCCTCTTGTCCCTAGATCTAGAACACGAGAGCTAGGCTTTGCCAGGCGAAGGTGCTGGCGGCGGAAGCGCTCAGATTCTGAGGACAAGCCGCCTCCAGGACACTTAGAACAATTTTTAAGAATTGCTGACAGGCGGAGGGAGTTTGTTTTAGTGCTGAATACCCCGGGAACAAAATCCTTTTGAAAGGAAAGCTAAGTCGTTTCACGCCACCAAAGTGCAGATTTGGTGAAGAATGACTGATGGGACAAAGCGGCGTGGTGAGGTAGCGCGGTTTCCCAGAGCGCGCCCGACAACGTGGACAAATGCGGAGGAGGCCTGGAAAGGTGGGGCCGACCAGAGGAGGCCCTAAAGTCTAAAATTGATGCTGCGCACGCCCGAAGACCTCCCCCCACCTGCATATTTCACTGCCATTTGGTAGAGAAGATGGAAAAAGTAGAGGGAAGTGGGGCGGAGAAAGCGAAGAGAAGTGAGGGACAAGGGTGAAGTAAGAAAGGAGGAGAGAGAGACGAGGGTAGGGTAGGGTGGAGAACTCAAGGAGAAGGAGGGAAGGACTCGGAGGGAGAGAGAAAGAAGAGAAGGGGCAAACTAAGACACAGCCCTCAAACGCTCCAGGCTGCCCCGAGTTCGCTTTCCAAGTAGGGAAGGCGGGTATTGTTTTTGGCGCCTAGGAAACCTTCGGAAGCTGCCGGGTACTTTCCCTCCACCTCCCTCGATGTTTGGTAAATATTAACAAACCAGGGCGCGTTACTTTCTGGAGTGTGGACTAAGGGGCTGGCCCGGCTCCGGACGGTTTTCCTCTCCTAGAGCCCCCGCCCCCTAACCCCAGCCCCACCGTTCACGCACACATACACCTGCTTGACAACAGAAGGAATCAAAATCAATATTGTATTTGTCACCCCTCTGTCTCCTTTTTACTCCCTCGGCAGCCCGGGTGCCACTGAAGCGAATTGTGGATTTATGGAGGGAAATTAGCATAAATTATTACGAAATCTGTAGCCGTGTGTGGTCCAGCTTGTGGGAAAAGAGGCTATTGCGAACTCTCCAAGCAGAAAGGTGGTCGGTGGTGGGCTCTGCGGAGGCGATGAATGGCTATGGCATGAAAGAGATTTCCATTTGGTTTGCACATGGGTATAATTGACTTATGTGTATTTTATACAGTTTTCCCAACAACTCCCTAAGCCTCGAAGTCGGATGTGCCCCCTCCCCAGAGCCTCTGTTTGCTTTGGGTTCTGTACAATAGACTCTGATGCACTTTTCAAGATTTCTGGAAAGTGCTCCTTCCCTCCTCTTCTTTATTATACCGGTCTTAAAACGCTGTAAATGGCATGCAAATCCCCTCCCCCTTCCCTCAGGCTCTTCAGTAGGATCTGAAATAGAAATCTGTAGTAAAGTATCTGTTTTAAATGTGCATCTCACAGCTCCTCACCCCACCCAAGGCAAACTTGTGCTATTGGGTTTGATTTCCTTAATTAATCCTGGGCATGGGCAATATGCCTCACCTCCCATCCTCACCCTAGCCAAACTTTGAAGGTTCCTCCCACACGAACACCTACTTATATCCTCACACGTCTCAGACTTGGTGACAACTTTCCCTGGGGAGATGGACAAAGATTTATTTCAACTTATTTTTTTTAACCCAAATGCTTCCACTTCTTAGAATTTAGTTAATCTTCTGTTTACCCCAAGCAATGATTTCGACAGCCATACAAAGGCGCTTTGCAAGGCAACAAAATGGCAATTGTTAAAACAAGAAAACATTTCTCTCCCTCCCCATCCCCCACCCTCAACAAGCTTGCGCACACACCCTGCAGAAAAGGATCCTCTTGGCCCTCACTGGGGGAACGGAGATCTTTCACTCCTTTCCTTACATATCCCCAATCCAACCACTCTCAATATTTTAATCTATGTTTCTATAGATCAGTATGCACACTTTTGCTAAGATGGTCCTAAAAGACCCTTGGGGGCTTCGATGGTGGTACCTTTCTTTCCCAGGAGCACTCCTGCCTCCGCCACAGGAGCTCCCTTAGTTCTGGACCTCCAAGGCCGGCTGCCTTCTGAAGCCGAAAGCTGTGGACCAACGCCTTTCCGTCTGGAAAACACAAGCCCTCACTACTATTCTTCATTGGGGTCCCTTAGGCTCCAGGTCTCCCCAGCTCCCTCAAGCCCAACTGGGCCGCGCCAAGTAACAGCCCAAAACGCCACCCCTCGTTAGGAGCTAAAGCGCGCACCGCTCAGGCAAGGACCGCGCCGCCTTTGGTCAAAGCTCCGCGGAGGTTCCACCCGAATCCAACCAGTTTATCTGCAGAAGGTTTATCTGGCCTTCTCAAGCCGTGCCCCCAGAGACAGGTCAGCGTCCCGCCTCCACCCCTCGAACCCCTTCCTCCTCCTGGTTATTTTTTCCGAATTAAGAAGGTGACATTATTCTTTTCTTCAAGCACTTCTGTTAATATTGAAAAACGTGTGCTTGCATCTCAAGCGAGGCAGCCCAGACGCGAGAGCCATTTCAATATTAATGAAATTGTTTAATCTCCTAAATTCATCGTGTTTAAGTTACGTTTTGGTGAGTTATTGACCACCTCCGAAACTGTGGTTAATGGAGGGGTGTGTGTGTGTGTGTGTGTGTGTGTGTGTGTGTGTGCACGCGCGCACGTGCGCCGAAAGATTTTTATGCTAATTCCAAACGGCTCCACTAATAATGCTCTAATATAACTAAAAGTCTCCAAACTTCACACTCAGAACTCTCCCACCACCACCACTATCATCACCTCCTCCTCCTGGGGCAAAAAACAAAACAAAACCAAAAACCAAAAAAAAAAAAAAAACAAAACCCCAACCTCTCATATTTCCGGATTGAAGATGATTCAGGGTGGGCAGTAGGTACTGAGTGGGAAAAGAGGCTATCAACGAGGTAAAAAAGGAATTTCTTTTAAAAACCCATCAAGGCTGGAGAATGTGCAGAAACCAGTGGGAACTCCTAGGGTCTACTCCTTGACCAAGTGCATGCAGGCAGGGTCCACTCACTATTTCATAGCATTATGATGATGCCGCCACCGCCGCCCACGATGATGATGATAATAATGATAATAATAATTCACTGAATCTCCGGAGACTGATCTGAACCAAAGGGAGCCTACCGCTGGCACCAGGCACATCCCCACTCTGTCCTTTCTCCCAAAAAGGAAAACTCGTTCTTTTCGAGTCTAGAAGGCACTTCTGTTTTAGTGGGTCAGCAGACAGCGTTTGCTGGGCTCCCTAAACTCTAAATAAGTTCTGTCAACTGCAGGGGGCGGGAGGCAGAGATGGAGAAGGGGACGAAGTTCCGGCTGTAAAATGCAAACCTCCATGCAATGCCTAACTCCTGAAGTTTCCAACCACCTGGGGAAAGCAGGAGACCCTGCCATTCATCTGGTGATAAAGTGTGTCAAACAAACTCAGGCCCTGCCCCAGGTCCACATACTGCCTGCCCCAGCAGCCCCAGAGCCTTCATCCTGTGCCTAATTAAATTCCTAAAGGACTTTTACAGTGAAGACCCTGCTTATTCGCTCAGAGAGACATTTTTTTTTAACTTGGTCAATACACTTACAAAATGGGTTTTTACAAGGGGCTGCCCGATTATATTTTTGTAAGTATTTTTTAAACCCCATCACTTAAGCTACACACTCACTGTGTAGAGCTACGGCAGTAGCCAAGGAAGGTCAAATCAAACTTTGACCTGCGTCTTGGAGAACTAAGGGGAAGGGCGTATTTTCATTATAATAACCCATGCAACCAACTCCATATTGCCAAGCGCAGGAGAAGGGTCTGCTTCAGGGGGAAGCCGTGCCTTAAGTTAGCTAACAATACAAACCCGGTACAATGCAGAGGAAAGAGAATACCCCAGCCAAGCAATTTCCATGTCAAACATCATCTGCGCGGCAAAGCTCGGTCTGTGAATGTGAGTGGTCGCCTGAATCCCTGCTCCGCGGCCGCCACCTCCTCATACCTTCACACCGCGCACCCTGGCCGGCGTCCCGCTCACCACCGGCGGCCGACGCTCTTACCCCTCGCCCAGTCTTGAGCTGGAAGTGATTCCTATTGGCCAAGGTGTCCATGTAAATAGGTGTGAAAGAAACCAGAGCTGGCCAGGCTCTCCCTTCTCGCTCAGTCCCCTCCCTCTGCAGCCCCCGCTCCCCCTCCTCTTCCTCCTCCTCCCAAGGCGATTGTCATATGATAGCTAAGAAGTGGCACATTAATGAAGCGCCGCTACAGGGGTCTTTTCTGCTCCTGTCACCGCTTAAAACTATCAGATGGTTCGAGGGAGGATATGGAGGCAGCCACCTAGCTCAGCGGAGCCGCGGAGCCCACAGCAGCGCCCTCCCGAGCCCCGAGGCCGCCTTGCTGCCGTCTGCATCGGTACTCTGCAGCCGAGCTTGGCCGCCCGGGGATCTCACGGCCAGAAGCTCAGCGGACTGGTCGGCTCCCGGCGCTGCAGGGCTGAGCTGCGAAGCTCCGAGACGTGTGGAGCCCAGCCGAGACCCGACACTGCGTCCCGGCGGCGCACTGGGAGGGACCAGAGAGCTGCAGTGCCATCCCGGATGCGGACGCACAACTTGGAGCAACTTTAAGGTGAGCCCTCTGGTTGCATCCCTGCCCCAGTCCCCGCTCCAGGTCCAGCTTACTTCTATGCTTCCCTCGCGCAGCTCATCGGCTTCCCCTCCCGCGCCCCCTGGCCGCACCCTACTCTGCACTCAAAGTTGCCAGCTAAAGAGTGCGGGCGCGGGCTGATCTGGCGCCGCAGCCCTTACCCACCACGTCTGGTCTGTACTCGGCCTGGCTGGCTGACCTCTCGCGGGGTCTGTCTGTGCATCCATGCTCCCCCCCCCCCCCCCCCACCCCCCCCCCCCCCCCCGTCCAGATCCAAGCAGCCGCCGGCCCGCGCGGACCCGGAGCAAGAAGGGGCAAACAAGAAGATGCCTCGGCCCGGCCGCAACACGTACAGCGACCAAAAGCCGCCCTACTCGTACATCTCGCTGACCGCCATGGCCATCCAGAGTTCTCCAGAGAAGATGCTGCCGTTGAGCGAGATCTACAAGTTCATCATGGACCGCTTCCCCTACTACCGGGAGAACACGCAGCGCTGGCAGAACAGCCTACGCCACAACCTCTCCTTCAACGACTGCTTCATCAAGATCCCGCGGCGGCCAGACCAGCCGGGCAAGGGCAGCTTCTGGGCACTGCACCCCAGCTGCGGGGACATGTTCGAGAACGGCAGCTTCCTGAGGCGCCGCAAGCGCTTCAAGGTGCTCAAGTCCGACCACCTGGCTCCCAGCAAGCCCGCCGACGCCGCGCAGTATCTGCAGCAGCAGGCCAAGCTGCGCCTCAGCGCGCTTGCGGCCTCCGGCACGCACCTGCCACAAATGCCCGCCGCCGCCTACAACCTGGGCGGCGTGGCACAGCCCTCGGGCTTCAAGCACCCCTTCGCCATCGAGAATATAATCGCTCGCGAGTACAAGATGCCTGGGGGTCTGGCCTTCTCCGCCATGCAGCCGGTGCCCGCCGCCTACCCGCTCCCTAACCAGTTGACTACCATGAGCAGCTCGCTGGGCACTGGCTGGCCACACATGTACGGTTCCGCGGGCATGATCGATTCAGCCACCCCCATCTCCATGGCTAGTGGCGATTACAGCGCCTACGGCGTGCCATTGAAGCCGCTGTGCCACGCAGCAGGCCAGACGCTGCCCGCAATCCCGGTGCCAATCAAGCCCACACCCGCCGCAGTGCCCGCGCTGCCTGCGTTGCCCGCGCCCATCCCCACCTTGCTCTCGAACTCGCCGCCCTCGCTCAGCCCCACGTCCTCGCAAACAGCCACCAGCCAAAGCAGCCCCGCCACTCCCAGTGAAACGCTCACCAGCCCGGCCTCCGCCTTGCACTCGGTGGCGGTGCACTGACCCGCAACAGCCGGAGCCCCCTCTTGTCCCCTTCCCCGCCAGCTTATTCGCCTTCCCAGCCTCCCAGCCCTGCCCTCCTCCGCCTAGGACCGCCACCCTAACTTGACCATTTCACCTTCGGCCAACCCTCTCCCCACCAGGAGAACTTTGTTTTGGACCCAGGAGACAAAACACGAACTTGCAGATGGCCTGGAGGCGCGTGGGAGCTGTCCTCGCCTCCACAAGAGGGGAAGGCAGGGAGCACCTGAGCCAAGCCCTCCGATTCCCGGCTCCCCCCGCCCAAATCCTCTCCCATTTAAGAGGCAGGGGAGATCCTGCCTCCCGCCTTCGCCGAGAGGAGCACGTCTTCCCTCGGCCTGGACCGGCGGGGCTCTGGACTCCGCGCAGTTAGTTCCAAGACAAGAGAAACCGCCTCAGAGGTTTCCTGGAACAGATCTCCCTTTAGGGCTGCAGCCGCACAGCGGAGGGCCGGATCACGTTTACGTCTTGGAAATCTGCCGGGAAAAGGGACCACTAATCTTCCTACCCCACTCGCCTCCGCCCATCCGGCAGGGGCTGGGCGCACCACAGCTTCCCGGAGGAGCGGCCCAGCCTCCCAGCTTCTGCGGAGTTGTTTTGTTTTTTGTTTCCTGCCAGAGGCTCCTCCAGGCACTGGGAGTTAGGGGAGAGGCTGCCAAACTGAGAAGGGGACGCTAGTCCTCAACACGAGCAAAACAAAACTAAAAGTAACCTTGTAGTAGTGTTTACAAAGGCGCCCGGTAAAATGTAAACAGTGAACTTGAATCTGTATTGCTTGGCGGGCGAGCGGGCAAAGCCCACTTTACAAGTACCTGTTGTAATGTGAATGTTTACTCTTCATTTCTGACCAGGTTTAGGGGAGGGAAGGGGGGATGGAAAGTTAATTGGGATGTTAACTTTCCGATTACTTAGAGACCTTTTAGCTATTTATTTTATTGTTGGAAGGGGAAAAAAAAAAGAAAATGAAATAAGCCCAAACTAAGAAAGCATCAAGGGCAACCCTAGAAGAACTTAGATAGCTGACTGGTAACATGAAGGAGATGTCACCGGATAGGTCTCCCATGGACAAGTCTTTCTGTTTGCTACAAGAACTTTCCCAAGAAGCTAAAGGGCTGCAAAGAGATGTAAATGCTTGTGAATAGGAATGATTATACACTGTGTAAAATGCACTTTTGTTTGCTATATTCCTTTAGAGTCTTAGGTAATTTGCTGGAAAACGAACTGTTGTTCTGGTGTGACCTGCTTAAGTTAAAAAAAAAGTTGTAGTGTCATCAGGGCTGTAAAATTTTTGCCTTTCATTTTTCTCCTTCCCTGTTCAGAATTAGCATGGCATTTTAAATATTGATGTTCTTGTTCCCAGCATGCCTGTTTTAAGACAAAGAATTTTAAAAAGGTGTCTACATTAAATTATGAATCTAGTCCAAATAATATTTTCTCATTAAAATATGTAAATCCAAATTTTAGTTTTTGTGTGTTTTTGAAGAGTTGCTGCAAAATAACTTTACAAAAGATAGATGTAGTGCTTCTCTAAGCATGCTTTTGATAATACATTGTCTGAATAGTTTGTCTCTTTCATATCTTATTCTTAAAATACTCAAATCTCCTCTAAAATAGTCAATCTCCCCCACTTGCAGATTGGAGGAGAAATGATTCAAATGGATTCCTGAAGCAGAGGGAAAGAGGGAAGTATTTCTAGAATAGATCAGGTACAAAGGTGTAGTGCTGAAAAACTCGTTAAAAAATGCAATACTTCGTATATTCGTCTACCTTAAAATTTACATTTTACAGAGTATACTGAATATAAGGCTTAAGTAGAAATCAGATAGAGGCTACATGGAGATACAACAAGTAAAAGCAGGCTTGTTTACTCAGTGCTCATACTTTGATGCATTAGAGTATTCATTTCCGTGCTCCTTAAATTATTTCAGTTGTAGAAATGTTCTTTTTTCAGAAGTTACCTAGAAGTTCACTTTCATGATCAAGAAACCTGTTCACTTTGATTAGAACAGATTTCTTTTCACTCATTCATATGGGAAAATAATGCTCGATGCATTCATTTTAAGGAAGTGAATGAAGTTAATTTAAATGCTTAACTCTAAGTATTTGCTTTTCTTCAGATTTTTGCAGAGAATTACAATTTGCCCAGAATTTATGGCTCAAGGCCAACTGAAACTTTACTGAAGGGGTCACAATATTTCCAGAGCGAGGTGTATATTCAACTAATGAAGTTACAAGACAAAGAAAAACTTAAATGGTGATTAACACTTTACTGTGTAATGATTAAACAAAGACCTTTATGCAATACAGAGAAACCCACACAAAAATCATGATCACTATACTCCATAAGGAGAATCCTTAGCACCTGCGACCCTTACATATTTAGAGGGTTATCTGAAAAAAAAAATTAGGATTAATGCAAAGGGTAATTAATCCTGTTGTGACCATTTTTAAAAAGGAAGGATCCCACACACAGCCAAAAAAAAAAAAAAAGGTGGAAAATAAATGAATCATTGGACTGATTAAAATGCATGAAGCTACTAAAGCTCGTCAGACAGGGGACAACTAAACTCATTCATCAAGCCCAATTCACAATTATATCAACAAGATCAGCAAAAGAAAGCCTGGAAAACTTACCCACCCCAGGCTAGGAAACTCTTGAAACTTTATTCTCAACAAGAAATCACCAACATTTAAAAAAAATTAAATACATTGTCATCATTTCCTGAAAAATAAAATTAAGGTCTTTTCCGGAATATTCTAATTTCACTGAATTTACTAACACTGGTTTCAAACTGGGAATGAAGGGCTAATGTGGGCCTTAAACATCTTATAAATTATCAGCTTAGATAATCAGGTAAAATATTTGTCCTATGATAGGCAGTAGAATATGTATGTATAAATGTACCATACATACATTTAATAAATAGGGGTAAGATGCAGATGCTATTTCTGATTTTTAGCAATGGAGTGATTTCAACTCACTATCTGAAAATGTTCTTTTCAGCTAGTAAGCTCGTCATGGTGTATTGCAAAGAATGAAAAACTTGGGCATTGTGAGAGCCCTCCTTTCACAACTGCAGACATCTTTTCTCAGACAAAGTTGAATGAGTAAAGTAAAAAACCCACTGATAATATTTTCACCTTGATCAGAAATCCAAAGGCAGTCCAAACAACACGTCTCCACTGTGCTCCATCCTCAGCTTTGAGACTTATGCCCTGTTTAGGTGAAGTACCCCCACAAACAAGGAAGTTTATAACTATGATACCTTCAATGGCTCTCTTTGTCATGTTAAATCTTTTCACCTGGCTCAAGTCCAAAGTCAATACACACAGCTTTAAAATAAAACGGGAAGAGACAACACCATGCCCTGAGGTGTACGTTCAGGGGTCTGATCCAGAAGGTCCAGTTAACTTGTATTTTCTATTTTGCAAATTTGGCCTTTTTAAAATTTAGGTTTTTGATTTGCAAACTTGGCTGTCCTGTTACTTCTGGTTTTTAACATGATTCTGTACTCAACTGTGTTTTTAAAATGGCCTTCTCTGTGATTGGGGGAAATGCTTACACAATGGATGAATTTTGTTCACTTTCTCAAGAGAGAAGCTGCGGAAATTCTCACTGTTCCTGTTGCCTGAGATGGGGATTTTGAGAAGCCTGAAGACTGGCAGGAGCAGTGCTGGTAAATGATCATTAGAACGGCTTAAATATTATAGCAGTATGTTTAATTCCTTTAATAGATGAGAAGACTGAGTGTCTTGGAAGCATAAATCTGGCCAGGTGCTCGCTTGAGTGGGGTGAAGTGTTGAGGAGCGGGTGGGGAAAAGAAGCCAACAGAGTGTCGCAAAGAGAAGGTTTTACATTAGTGTATGTGAGGTCGGGGTGGGGGCATGGTTTATACATTTACCAATGAAAACTCACTTTTAAAAAGGTATCCATTTAAGAAAGGAAAAGAATCAGGATCTGCCCTCAAATTCTTAATACAAATGTCAATTAATTTTTTTCCCTGAAACCACATATGCACAGAGACACCCAAACAAAAACAAAACAAAAACAACCCAACCCACCGGCTGTGAAGCCTCAAAGGGGATGCATTTGTTTCGTTTAAACTAACAACAAATTATCTAATTAATATGTTTCAATTACAGCATGAAAGGCACAGCCCCTGGACCGCCCGCCGTGGGGGCACAATAGCCCCAGAGCCCACTCTAGGAATTTACAATAACTTCACATCTGTTTCTTTATTTTCCACTTTTTGAGGCTAAAACTCCTCTCAAGATCACTTCAAACCACAGCCTGAGTTATGAAATATGTCCCAGTGTTAAAGGGGGATGAAACTTTGCCCACGGATGCTTCATTTGCAAGCAAAAAAGTGAAAGCCCATTGAAGAGCATTAAACAAATATATTAGAATTCTGTCACTTTATGCAATTGAGTAGATCAAATGAAGGGTCCCGGCCACTTCATTCACTCTCATTCACTCGAATAGAAAATGCAAAGAATAGCAACCCGAGACTGGGCCACCGATGTAGATTTAGCTCCTTTTTACTGGGAGACAAAAAGACTGAATTTTCACAAACACATTGCTGACTCGGGGACTAGGAAACCGGCACTGGAACCCCTTTGGAATTTAAATTCATTTTATCTTCCTCTCTCTTTGCGGGGATCTGTTTGCACTACAGTGCAAGATGCAGCAGGCATCCTCAGGCTTCTGAAAAAGTGGGGGAGGAGAGGAAAGTGAGTGGGGATGGCGATGTGGGCCTCAGGATTCCCAAGAAGCTCTTTAGTGGGCAACTCACACTCAGATCTGAGATAACTCTTTAAATAAATCTTTATTTACACCAGTGTAAGCATCGTTATATCACATGCATCTCCAAGTCTCTTACCTCCTTGCTTGGCATAGATTACATAAAACAGCTTGTTTTCAAAGACCTGAATTGCATCTGGGTCAACTGTTTTCTTCCTCCAACTAATATCAGGTCAGTGATGTCACAACAAATTTAAAAGCTGAGCTGTCAACCTCACCTGGTCAATTCTCTGTCTCTGTTTCTCTCTCTCTTCTCTCTCTCTTCCTCCTCCACTCTCCTACACATCCCACTTTCTGATAACTCCTCTATCTGAGCACCATGATGGTAAACTTGTGTAAAAATCAGGAGAGGAGATACTCTTTGGTTAGAATTTCCAAGTCAGAATCCTCCTACATTTTCCTTTCCCATTCTCAGAGGAAAACAAAAAACAAAAACCCAAGCCACATGTGTCAGTGGGTAATTAAGATAACCTTGTGCCAATACTTCTATCCTGTGTCTTCTATGGCTGACATATTTGTTTTGGTGAACTTTATAAACTTTTACTTGTCTAAAGAAAGCTTACAGTGGCTCTTAAGAGCTGCTTCTAGAGGCAAAGCAGGGCACAATAAAGAAGCAGACTTCTCAGCTTTCAAGGTGTGATTACAGAGGAATGAACCAGTTTTTCTCAGATTTGAAGTCTAAATGAGATCTGATCTGAAGGAGAAAGTATTTGGAGGGTTTTCTACTGCATTCCAAAATTTTGCCTGGTACTTATCCCAGGTACATCAAAACCTTGAACATTTTGCAGTTTAGTTTCAAGATCTATAAGGTCATATTTAAGATTCTTCATTTAATTTGTGGGCATTGGTATCTGGAACTAGGGATGGGAGACAGCTCAGACCTACAGATACAAAAGATACTGAAGAAATAGTTGGCTGTTTTATAACCATAAGCTAACAAACTCACTGGAACTAATAATAAAGTAATCAGAAATTATCCATGAAAAATTGTAGCTGGCTAAATAAAACCTTCCTTGGAAGATGTTCCTTGTGGAAATTTTCAAGAATATATCGACAAAGGGTTCTTCTTTGCAGGCAGCCTCCTTTTGCCTGTGTCTGCAAATAACCGATGTCAAATCAGTTGCAAGCTTTTGAAGGGACAAACTGGGAGCATTAATTAGAGCAGATTAAGCTCACAGATAAAAAGCATTCTTTAAGTATCTGTTGTTTAGAGGCACTGTGATTCTGATTCATGCTTTGCAGTCTGTATATTTTTATTTACTCACCTAATTTCTTCCCCCAGAGTGTTTCCTATTGAGTGGATTTACTAAGGTATACAATAAAGAGTTGTTGGTTTGCAGAAATAAATGTTTCCAAACTCTGCTTTTGCTATAAATTTCTCTCCCCTCCTTCCTGAAATACAATGTATTTGGTCTGATGATTCCAGCACACAGCAATATATAGAGAAGCTGTTCAATAAAGGATCTGAATTTTGTGCCACTTAGAGGAAGCTTAGTATTTATTAAGTAGTGTCTAGAGTGTTTTGCATTAATTAGAGCAGCTCCTTGGAGAGACATTACAGCCAAGAATGGTTTCACACAACAGGAAAACTCCGAGCATCTGAACTTCCCCTCTAGACCTGCTACAGTGAAACATAGAGCAGCAAATGTCTGGCTCACTTGGAAATACCAACACATATATTATTTATTTACATACATTTGATAGACTAAAGGCCTATAACTAAAACAATAAAAAAGATCATTGGAAAGTTCCCCATCACCCTGGGTACCATGATATTTACGTCAACTACAAAAACAACAACAACAGCAAACATGACATAATGGTCTGTCTCAAGATACCTAGCATGATTTCATATTGGAGAAAAACTGATGAATGACTACCCAACCCTCTCATGTTCAATGGATTAGTCAGACGGAATCAAATATTTCTGTGGCTGCCTGGAAGATAAAGTTCTCATCCTTGTGGTGAGTGTTGGTAGATAGGGAGTGGGCAGTTAGAATAGGCAAGGATGAAATTTTATGACTATCAGATTAGTATAGATCATGTTTATGCGATGATTTCTGTCCTCACCACAGAACAATTAACTGAATGAATGAGAGTTCTGAAAATAGTCCTGTTAGTTTAACTTAGGTAAAAACCCTGTGCCTTTGTTCCAGGTGTCAGTAAATGAGAGCACTGACTATAGGTTTCAGCTGTGATACTCAGGTTGTACAATTAAAATATATGAAGTGCATTTACTGTGGCTTTAATAAAGCAACTTCTTCCATAAGACAAGAAAATGAAAATGATTAACTTTGACACAGAAATATAAACAGCAATTTGATTAATTATATTGCTAATTATTCTTTGCTGTGTAGCCAAACATTATCCAATCCTTAAAATGACAGATGCTGAATAAATCATATAAAATAATTACTTGGAATTTCACTACAGTGAGAAATGGTGGAGCTTATGGAGAGATTTATATTAAATCCTAAATATATAACTGGTTTTGTTCTGATCTATTCCATTTAGAAACCTAACCTTCACTATAAAAATACTACAACCATATTAATGTTTTTCTGTATTTTTCCTATATTATTTAAAAATAATCCATTTCTCCTTTTAGTATTTTCCATAATTATAATCAGTATACTAATTTGTATTACTTGCTTCTCCCCACGATTATATCATAAGCATTTATCATGTTTTCATAGCATAGTTTTCATAAACGTTTATTTTAATATTTGTATAGCATACCAATTGGGTGGAATACTAACTGCCTAATTGGGGCATTTTGAATGCTTTTAGGTTTTGTTTGTTTTTGCTAATATAAAGATTGTTGTGGTGAACATCTTTCATAACTAACTAAACACTGTTTCCAACAATGTAAAATGCATCAGTGTTATTATGTAGAATTCCCAAACAACTCCCTACAAATCAATAATATAATTTAGAGGTGCCTGGGTGGCTGAGTGGGTTAAAACCTCTGTCTTCAGCTCAGGTGATGATCTGAGGGGGGTGGTCCTGGGATCCAGGCCCACATGGACTCTCTGCTCAGCAGGGAGCCTACTTACCCCTCTTTCTCTGCCTGCCTCTCTACCTACTTGTGATCTCTGTCAAATAAATAAAATCTTTTTAAAAAAATATATATGTATATAATTTAACTTCAATTTCAGCTTTGTTATTTGCCCACTGCTATTTGTCCTCTGTCTGGGACCCAGAGCAATATTGCCTCAACTTAGAAGCAAAAGACACTGAATCTTAAGAGTTGGAAGGTCTTGAGAAATTCTAGGTAAACCAGTTCCTCTGTTTCACTCATTTGGTGAATCCCACTGATACATTCCTTTATCCACATCCAAATACTTTAACAGCACCAAAGTCAGGTTCTGAAAGTAAAACAAAAGTTCAGTCTTAGGGGCTCCTGGGTGGCTCAGTGGGTTAAAGCCTCTGCCTTTGGCTCTGGTCATGATCCCAGGACCCTGGGATCTAGCCACGCATCTGGCTCTCTGCTCAGCAGGGAGCCTGCTTCCTCCTCTCTGCATCTGGCTCTCTGCTCAGCAGGGAGCCTGCTTCCTCCTCTCTCTCTGCCTGCCTCTCTGCCTGCTTGTGATCTCTCTGTCAAATAAATAAATAAAATCTTAAAAAAAAAAAAGTTCAGTCTTAAATGCCAGACATATGCCACTAAAAGTCAGAAATCACAAAAGTACTGAAATTGTCAAAATGAAAACTTTTATCTCATAATGTAGGCTGACATCATTTTAAGGCAGTTTACACAGCATAGCAAGCTGTAAACTTTTTAAGTGGAGGCCTTGGGTAGTTTGTGTAACAAGAGGGAACAGTCTACAGTCCCAGGTCTAAAGATCAAGAGATCTACCCTCAGTATGAACCATTTCTTAACTTCTTGATACCCTCCCTGAAAACAAAAGCAAATAGTCTTCCAGACAGACTGCCATAAGTCTAGATGGTGCAGGCCCACAGCAGGTGAGACTATGTCATTTCTTCAGTTGCTTTAACAAGGCTAATTCTCAAGATGGGAGATGGTAGGAGTGGGCTAAGAGAAGAACGGCAAAGAAGGGCAAAGAATCAGAGCTTCTGATTTTGTCTCATTGTGGCATTTCATTTTGCCCTTTTTTATATGAAATTTTCATGTCTGATTTCCCCATTCCAAGTTCCTGAGATTTTAATTATTTCAATAAATTTGTTTTCAACCATGCAAGACACAACACTGGTGCTGGTTAGGTACCTGTTGATGAGAGAAAAACCAGGTAGCCCGGAGCAGACCCAGAAAGAAGAATAAACATGAAAAGTACCAAAACTAGTGGCTACATCTGAAACCACTCTCCTGAATTGGAATAAACGTTTTTTGGTCTTGGAACCAAAGGAATTTGTTCATAATTACTTTTCCATGGTCTCCCAATCACCATTCCCAAAGCTGATCTCTCTTATTCCCAGCTTGGCTCACTTGACACAAAGTAGAGATATAAGAGGAGGGAAAGAGGAAAGCTGAGAGAAAGCAGATGAACTAGATGAAAATCTGATGTCTCTGTTAGCATGGTTCTTTAAAAGGGTCCTCTAGGACATCTCAACACATTCCCTTTTAATTGAGCTCAAGTCAATTCCACTCAGTCTGCTTAAATCCAATTGCTAAGCAGCACCTACACAAACAAGATCTTGCAAGAAAATATTTTGGTCAGAAGATCTGAGTTTGGGTCCTAGTTTTATTACTTTTTACCTAAATGGTTCTGAGCAATTCTTAGCTCTCAGTTAACTGTCTCTTATGGAGAATAAGGGTTCACTCAAAGGCTTGTCTCGATGATCAAGTGGAGCAAAGTAGATGAAAGTGCTTTGAAGTGTCATGTAAACTTAAGTTACTATTACTGTCTGTGATAGAGAAATAGTAAAATAAAAATAGCTATCAGAAATTGTCCTGCCTGAGAGGAATTTAGCCTTAAGCTCTTCTGGACAGATTGCAGACTAGTGGAGGGAAGGTCTATTTTTTCATGCTATTTTTTAAGCCCTACATTTTTACTGTCTGCCCTTCTGTTCCCAAACCCATGAAGTAACCTGTCAGTGGCAACGGGGTGTTATCTACAAGGGAAATTGTGGCTGCTTTTTTGTATATTCTCCCAAAATTGGCCTTTTCACAGACTTAAAAATGTGATGTTGACAAGCTGTTAAGATTGTTAAAGGACAGGACAGGAAACAGTATGACAGCCAGGCACATAAAGATGGCAAACATAAAAATCAGGGCACTTTAAGTTTTCTTTTCCTCAGCAACCAATGGCTCACACTATTTCCCCCACACTTTAAGAATTTAATCAATGCCTATATATAGCATTTACCATGTGCCAGGTACTGTTCTAACTTCTTTACAAATAGTAATTCATTTAACCCTAATAATAACCTTATGAGATAAGTGCTTTTTATGATGTCCGTTTTATAGATGAAAATACTGAGGCAGTGGGCATTTAACTAAATTGTCCAAGGGTACCCAACTAGTAAATGGTGTCAATGTCCAGTGGACTCACGGTAAAATCTGGTTTAGTATCAAGACACTTTTGTTATTGATGATAGCTCACATGATTTCTTAGACTCAAGGGCTCTATTAAGCTCACTAAGGTGTACAGAGGGAGAAGGAGGATCACCCTACCAAGCTTTAAACTATCTCAGACACAAAATGCTTTTTGCAGCTGTTAATCTAATTATTCTTTTGTTATTTCTCTTACCCTCACCAGTTTTGCTGTGAGTTATGAGTCACTAAATTCCCTTTTTTTCCTAAACTATCTTCTATTTAACTTATGTGGTTGGGGTGGAGAGAGAAACAATACCTCAACAAAATCAGAAATACCCCTCTATGCTAGTTTACAGAAATATCTGATCTTTGATCTTAGATCATATATCAAAAAAGTCACCATAGAACACCACCACCCCCTGAAAAAAATGGATCTTTAAAAAAAAATTTATTTGAGACAGAGAGTGATTGAGCGAGTGAGAGTTAGTGAGAGAGAGAAAGAGCACAAGCCAGGGGGAAAAGGCAGAGGCAGAGGGAGAAGCAGACTCCTTGTTGAGTAGGTAGCCCTACGCAGGGCTTGATCCCAGGGTCCTGGGAGACACTCAACCGACTGAACCACCTGGAACCCTGAAAAAAAAATGGGTCTTAAGGTGTATTCAACCAACCTGGATCCATGTGGGATTAACTCAAATCCTTTGGGAATGAGAGCAGCTGATATGAAATATAGGCAGGGATGTGCTCTAGCAGTTAGAAGAAAATTACTGGTCTGTGTATCTTTTTCTTCCCTTACAATCTGTGTCAGCTGGCAAAATAAGTTAGAAGGGGGAAGAAGTACTACTTTAGAACTTACACTATAATTTTAGAAATAAGGCAAAAAGAAGGGAGAGAGGAAGGAAAAGAGGAAGGAAAAGGGTAGGGGTAATTTTGTATCTCAGTAAATACAATTTTGTTTGTTGTTGATGGAAACGAATATTGAAGAGGTCAATATCTGATGTTTTGACGTTCACATTTCTTTAGTGGTACTTTTTAAAAGTATGCTTGAGTCCTCACATATCTTCTTCAATCCAACTACCGGAAAACTGGCATTTACATATATTTTATAGATATGCATTATAAGAATGTTGTGTGTCTTTGTGTCTACTGTCTAGCTCTGGCCTAATTTTTGACCACCTGCCCCAGTTATAAGTGACTCCTGAGGAGATAGTTTGTTTTATACATGGGTAGTGGGCTCCCAGTTTGCTGTGTGTTTAGAGTCTCTCAGGCTTTTCCTACCAGTCTGTGATTGGGCTGGAGAAGGCTGGTGAAACTCACCCATGCTTTTTGATGACCTCATACCAGTTTGGTGGGTAGACTTGCCAAATGAGGACTTATTACCTGTGTTTTTGGCCTCTCTGTACTGCAGATGAGCCCTCACTACAACAGGCTCTGGGACTACCACTCAAATGATCTCTCACCCTACCTCATCTTCAAAGATGGATCCACCTGAAAAGCTAGGGTCCTTTTTGCACCTTTCTCTCTTATTCTGTTTTACTTCCATCTGAGTTTCAAACTCTGCACCCATGCAGGACTCAGCCAGTCAACTGCCAGTACTCTGGGGTTGGTGTCTGTGAATGTCCATATTCCCTGGGGCTCAGCAGATGGCACATGAAAGGGAACACTGGGAGAAGATGCTTTTAGATATTAAATCATCTAGTTAGGAGATGGTCTTTGTTTTGCCTTCATGTACTGACTTTCTTACAGAAAAAAATGAAACCTGCTGCCACTTTGTAGTAGAAGTTTTCTGTAATGGTTTCTGATGCAATATGTTAGGTTATTTTTTAGGGTGATACTGCTATTGATACCACCAGCTTGGTGGTAACTGAAAATTCATATGCTGTTGGGGAGGCTGACTCAGTGACCCTCCCTAGACCTTATAAAAGTATGCTGTTGGAGCCAATAAACTTGGCAAAGCAGTAAGCTTTAATTTCCTTTTTCCTAATTGTTCAAAGCAACATGTGTGGTCTTATACGGCATATGCTACATGTCATTAATCTGCATAAAATGGCCTCAAAGCAAAGGATAGGTAGAATGACATTTTCACAATTTATCATTTGGATATGATCTCCTCAAATGAAAATAATAGCACTATTCCTAATGGGCTATATTAAGAGCATGGAATCAGTGATTTAAAGAGGGGGCATCGAGCAAATCACTGAAACTGAGCCCTCTTTTCTTCCTCTAAAAAAAAAATGCGAGTTATATTAGAAATGTTGAGTTGGGGGTGCCTGGGTGGCTCAGTTGGTTAAGTGTCTGCTTTCAGCTCAGTTCATGATCCCAGGGTCTGCAATTAAGCCCCAAGCCCCAAGTCGTGGGCTCTCTGCTTGATACAGAGCGTGCTTCTCCCTCTGCCTGCTGCTCCCTTTTGTGCATGCTCTCTTTGTCAAATAAAAAACATAATCTTAAAAGAAAAAAGAGATGTTGATCTGGTTATATTTATCAATCCTCTCAGCTCCAAATGCAGCCCTCTATACTTTGTCCTGAAAACTTTTATTTCCCAAACTCCTTTGCCAGCTGACAAAGGAGTTCCTATGAGTCTCTGCAAACAGAATCTTTAGTTGGGTGCTGAGTGTGTATGTGTACTAGATGATTCATACATGCTATTCTCCTTTAGTCCTCACAGCAAACTTACGAAGTAATTCTCATTACACAAATAAAGAAACTAATAACTAAAGGAGTTAATAAGTTTTGTGGTAAGTGACTGAATAAGATTCAAACTCAGTTTCCCCCAACTCTAAATTTGGTGCTATTCTGCTGCCATGGTAACATATTTCTTGTACCTCAAAAAATATTTACTGAATATGATACCATTTTAGCTACCGTGACAAACAGAAGAAAGTAATGGTAAAATAATTAATAGAGAGAAAGGGATGGATTTGAAAAACATGCCCAATAAATTAGAGGACATGATGATTGACTAGTGAGAGTGGGAGGTATTAGGAAGGAGAGGTACAAATCAAAAAAATTAAATGGCAATTCAATTAGTCAGGATACCTTGGGTTGCAGGTAACAGAAACTTAATTCAACCTGATGGTTCTATTCTAACAAAAGTCCCAGGAAGGAGTATGATTGTTTCTTCTTGGGTCATCTGTCCATCCCTAAACCAATCATTTTAGCTGAGGAGATATAGTACTATGATTGGATCATATCCTATCCCTAGGGCCCACAGAGGCAGGTCTGCTACCCAGAATCCTTTAGAACATGATCCTTATAGAATGCTCACTATAAAATGACTCTAAAGATTCAAGCCTGGTTAACTAGAAATGAGGTCCCATTGATGGAAATGGGGAAGGTTGAGAGCAAGTGATGAGGGGAGGAAATATTGAGTTAAGTAAGGTAAAGACCTGCTAAACTTGCACTAGCTTAAAAAAGATACAACCTAGTCTTGAAGATATCCAGCCAATATCTGAAATCACTACCATGTTTCTTCATAAATCTTAAATCTTTAACTTTAAAGGTAAAAGTGTGGGGTGTCTGGGTGTCAGTTGGTTAAGTGTTGGACTCATGATTTTGGCCTAGGTGGTAGTCTCATTGGTTGTGGTCTTATGGGTTGTGGGATGGAACCCTTCATCGGTCTTTGAGCTCAGTGGGGAGTCTGCTTGGGATTTTCTCCCTTTGCCCCTCTCCCACTTGTGCTCACTTTGGCTCTCTCTCTCTCTCTCAAATGAATGAAGGAATCTTAAAAAACATAAAGGTAAATGTATGAGTTCTGGGAATTGAGGATTATCCACTGGTATCAAAAGTTTAGTGACATGGACAAAACAAATAATGACTAAACTTACAGATTCTATATCTCACCTATAGGGTGAGATTTTTCATGAATGCATAAAGTATAGGTTTAGGTAATGCCATTTTCATAAATCTCATGGTTTTCCAGGTTTGAGCTAAAATAGGGGTTGGCAAATTATAGTCCATGAGTCAAATCCAGCCTACCACCTGTTTTTGTACAGCCTGTGAACTAAAAATAACATTTTAGGTACCTGAAAAAATAAAAAAAAACTAATCATATTTCATGAGTACATGAAAACTGTATGAAATTCAAACTTGATGCCCATAAAGTTTTGTTGGAATACAGCCATATTCATTCATTTATGTATTGTCTGTTTTACCGCTTTTGTGTACTATACAGAGTTAAGTTGCCAAAGAGACTACATTTTATGCACTGCAAAGCCAAAAATATTTATTTTTTCTCTCCTTTTTTTTTTTTTTAAGATTTTTATTTATTTATTTGACAGACAGAGATCACAAGCAGGCAGAGAGGCAGGCAGAGAGAGAGGAAGGGAAGCAGTCTCCCTGCTGAGCAGAGAATGGATGAGGGGCTCAATCCCAGGACCCTGATCCCTGAGATCAGGTCCTGAGCCAAAGGCAGAGGCTTTAACCCACTGAGCCTCCTCCCAGGTGCCCCTTATTTTTTCTCTCCTTAAGGAAAAATGTTTGCTAACCTGAGCGCTAAAAACTTGGGAATGCTAACTGGCCTATGACGTCTTTGTTATCATTCCTACATTTATTGGGTGGTAAATTCGCCTCAAATCTGGTAAAAGGTCAAGATGATGTCTAGATTTTCATAAATAATCCATTTGACTGTGAATTTGGGGTCCATTAACAAGTTTATTTAAAGCTTGTTACCAAACTTGGATCAAACATTAAAAGTCTGTCACAACTCTATGTTCTTACATTACTCTAGTTGCTCAGGGGATCCTCTCATGTATTTTTATAGATTGCATTCTATTAAACACACCATTGGTTTGGGACGATATGTAAAATACTATGTAGTTTTGGTAAGTCCTGACCTCTCCTGGGTATAACATTTGCTAGGGGTTAGCTGATTGAAATAAGATAGTAAACAAAAAATGAATACATTTAGGAACCACATTACATGTTATGTTATGTTATGTTATGTTATGTTATGTTATGTTATTATGTCATGTCAGCACATTCAAAGTGGAATGGAAATTGTTGCCTTTCTAGCATCTATTCTTTCCAAAGCCTCCAGTTTCAGTTTGGGAATGCATGAAATTATACAATAAGATGTAGGGATTTCTACCAAATAACTGATAGTAAGCCAATTAAGGCATTCCCAGGCACAGTGATGGAGATGTGACTTCAGTTGGTACAATCAGACTGATTCTCAGAATTTTGACAGGAATGCTTTCACAAAGAAAGTCACTCTGTCCTGCTGAAACTGAATGATTACTGGCTGAAAATTGCTAACTGCTGTCTCGGGAACCCTAGGGAAACCACCTTAAGATACAGCTGATGTTACAGAAAAAAAAAAAAGAGAAAAATAGTCTTTTGGACATTACTGAGTCATTCTACAGAGTGCTGCCTGATGCTGGTCCTGCCCTGGACCTCTGAAGGTGCTGTCATGAACCAGTAAGTTCCCTTTACTACTGAAGTTTGATTCAGGTTTTCATTTACTTGTGACTGAAGTATACCAAGTAACAAAGTTTCCTTCACTCTTTCATTTGCTCATTCATTCATAAAACACTAAGTGTATTTTCTTTTGTGAAATCAAATGTGTCTTCTCCAAAAAACCACCACAAATTCTTCAAATCTCCAACACAGAACAGGGGTCCTACAATTCAACTTAATTTTGACACTAGCTATCTAGAGTTAGCAGACCACATAGATGAAGGGTTCAGTCCCACAAGACTGCCTCAGTTTAGACACCAGCTGCAAATGGAATACCCAGGATACCAGAACTTCTGCTTGGCTGATTGCAGATTCAAATGTTACCACAGCAACCTCCTTCATGTTCAGTAATTTGCTAGAAAAACTCACAGTTTATTATGAAAAATATAACTCAGGGAGGGCCAAAGGGAAGAGATGCATACAGCAAGGTATTTGGAGGAGAAGAGTAGGGTACAGACTTTTCATTTCCTCTCTGGGAAAAACCACTTTCCCAGCACAACCACATGTTCACCAACCTGGAAGCTTCCTGAATCCCATCATTTAGAGGTTTTAATGGAGGTCTTACCATGTGGGCACAGCTGATTAAATCACTGGCCATTCACCAACTGAATTCAAATTATAACCTCTCTCCTCTCTCTGAAGGTGGGGCTGTAAGTTTACCAGTTGATTGGTTTTTCCAGTGACCAGCTCCCATCCAGAAGCTATATAGGGCCTTTCCCTCACATTAGCACATAAAAGACAATAAATTCCAAGGATTTTAGGAGTTCCTTGCCAGGAGACTGGGACAAAAACCAAATATTTATTATTTATGATACTACAATTATGAATTCTTACTCTGGTCAGAAATGCTGTCCTATAAGATAGTTAATCTTTGCTTTCAAGGAAGTCATTGGGTAGGGAAGAGAAAAGGTTGGGGGGGGAGTACCACAGAGATACAGTATTTGGAGCTTAGAGCAATGAGCTATAAATAATATCTGTAAGAATAAGTGGTATGCTAGATATTTTGAGTCATCTCCAGTAGTAACTAAACTAATGCAGGAAAGACATCATTCCTGGTTTAGCTCATACTTTGTATTCTTTTCCTCAGACAATCCTCAAAGTGGCCGTAATTAATAATAAATTAATCATAGCAAACCCATCCAACAGAAGATGCCTCCCTTGAGGTTGCAATAATTTCCCTTCAATGCCCAACTCACCACATCATATATTTTACAGAGCTTGAGACAAGCCCAAATTATATTTAAAAACTTAAAAAAATTTTTTTTCTCAGGTTTTCATCATGCATTTTTTTCCCCCTCTAGTAGAGAACACAGCCTACTGACTTCCAGGAAATCTTCAGCTCCATCACCCTGAGAAGGTTCTTTAGCTCAATTTTGCCGGTCACCCCTTGGATGTATGGAATTTCTGAAGATGTCAGTTCCCAGATTCCGTAGCTGGGGTGACTTACATGCCAACTTGCAAAGTACTCAAATATAAGGGAATGTCAACTCAACTGCTGATCAGGATATCTAAGAGAAAAGCACCTGTTGTAACACGATTTTAATAATGATAATGACAAAGAGTGTGTGGATTAGTGAAAGGATTCTCAGAGTCACATATATACAAGTTCACTTGCTGACTGTGTCATCTTGGCCTAAGAAACAAACATTTTGGAACCTTGGTTTCTTTCCCTGCAAAATAGGGAAATTTCCTCTTTGTCGAGATGTACACTATAAGTGAGCTAATATCTGTAGGGTGCTTGGCCCATGGTTGGTAGTTGATAAACAATTGCCATATGTAATTTATAATAAATACAAAGCTATCCTACTTTTGGTTCTTGTTTTGAAAAATTTCAAAACACAATACATGTTTAGAAATCCTAGACCGGGGCATCTGGGTGGCTCAGTTTGTTAAGCATCTGACTCTTGATTTCAGCTCAGGTCATGATCTTGGGCCCTGTCCCACTTTGGGCTCCGAGCTCAGCAAAGAGTCTGCTTGGATTCTCTCTCCCTCTGCTCCTCCCCCTACTCTTAAGCACACGCACACTCTCTCTCTCCTTCACATAAATAAGTAAAATATTTTAAAAAAAGAAAGAAAGAAAGAAATCCTAGGCTAAGGATGCTAGGACTGTGCTCCAACTGAACACCTACTCTGTACAAACCCCTCAGAGCACATAATCATGCCAAGATGTGTCTCCTTATCTCAAGGGGTTCACAGTCCAGGCCTTGGGAAACTTGTATCCAAACAAAGGATGAAAATGATACTTCAACACAGCAACAGGAAAAGTTTAAAAATAAAATCCAGAATGAATTACCAATCATGTTAAATCAAGCATTATGTAACCAAGAAGAAAGAAGAGTTGCAAGTCAAAATACTTCAGGCATTTTTAGTTTTCATCCCAATTTGGAACTTATAGAATTCTTCCATATTTTTTAAGGTGGAAAAGAGCTATTTGGATTTACTGACATCATGTTCCTAATGACTGGTCTTTCTGATTCAGAAGTTCTATCAACACTCTGATGCTGTATCTCAGGGATACAAAATCAAGGGGAAAATGCTCCACACAAAACAAACCTCAGATGTCCTAGAACAACCCTTCTTTTCCAAATTTGGTTCTTATTTTCAATTCCAAAAACAACACACGAGGCCTTAGAAGGTACAAACTGCCTCATGTTTATGCATGTGGCCCTGGAGAAGCAAGGATTTCAGATGCCTTTGATTACGAATTGGCTGAAGAAAACATCTACCCAAAGTTACTCACTGAAGAACCAATTCTCCCTGCCCCCACCTCACCTCAAACCTAAAGAAACTTCCATCCTGCATCAATTTGCAAAAAAGCACTTGACATGACTTTATTGGTATATCTTTCTTATGCATTTGACCAATCAAAATGATAATTTAGACAAACTGGGGATGGCAGAGTGCATTATCCAGCAATATCTCATTATTATGCAAAAAATCAGATATTCACAGCAACTGTCTCATCTATTTATTGTTTGGTTACTCATCTGGAAAGTTTAATACTTTCTTCAGGGGCAGGGACTGGCAATAAAAAAATAGACCTATATATCAAACCTTTAACTTCTTGCCATCATTGTGTGCCATAATACAGATGGAGTGGCTATCAGCAAGCTTTACTGTGTTGGTTTATTTTCTTCAACAGCAAATGTGGATTTAAATGGGAGAAAGCAACAAAGCTGACTTAAGGCTAGAGGGCCTCTTAGAACCTTCTAGTTACTTTGCAAGCAGAGATAACTGGCTGTAGTCAGTCTCCCAGAGAATAAGATCAGAAGAGTGGGTGTGAGAAGGAATGGGAATTGTTTAAGGTGAGGGAGGCCACTGCATTTCAGAAAGTAATCTCACTCCCTCATATGGCAGTGTTTCTATGGGCCACATTCCCTTTCTCACAAACAAACGCAAAGGTTGTTGATGCCAGGGCTGTCCTAATTACTTTACAATAAATTACTTCTTTAATCTTCATTACAAGCCCAGGAGGTATGTACTGGTATCACCCCCATATTATAGAAGGGGAACTGGGGCATAGAGCGGTTACATAATCTACCCAACTAGTAAACAGTGAAAGAAGGATTTAAATGTAGGTGGTCTGGCTCATAAGCACTATACTTTGCAGGCCAGTTGTACAGAAGTGTAGTAGCTTTCTGCTTCAGCTTCTCATGGTCTGTGCCAGATGGGTAAATTGGTGAGAAGGAAACTGTAGTGTACCTACAAGATAATCGTATGGACTACCTTTTTAAAGATCAGATTCTCAGACCCAGACCAACTGATTCAAAAACTAGCAACTTTTTTTTTTTAAGATTTTATTTATTTATTTATTTGTTATAGAGAGAGAGAGAGCGAGCACAGGCAGACAGAGTGGCAGGCAGAGGCAGAGGGAGAAGCAGGCTCCCTGCCGAGCAAGGAGCCCGATGTGGGACTCGATCCCAGGACGCTGGGTTCATGACCTGAGCCGAAGGCAGCTGCTTAACCAACTGAGCCACCCAGGCGTCCCAAAAAACTAGCAACTTTAACAAGTTCCTTAAATGGTTCCTAATCATATCAAAGTTTGAGGACTACTAGAATAGATTTTTCTGGACTAACAGTCAGAAAATAATCTGGATTTGCATCCCAATTCCACTGCTTACAAGCTTCTTAACTTTGGAAAAATAACCTGAGCTTTCTGGGGCCTAGTTTCTGTAAAATGAAGACAAAAATATCTGTCCTAAATACTGCACACAGTTGTAACAATGAAAGGAGATAAAGGATGTGCAAGAAATCAGTGACTTGGAAAGCATTTCTAAAAATGAGCTATTATTATCGGTCTCTCATTATTTTGTGTGTGTAAGATTTTTCTCCCTGCTAAAATTATAATCTACAAGGACATAGGCACTGTAAGGACCCTTTTCTTCTACCCCATAATAATTTACACCATACTAAGCATGTTGTAACTACCCAATAAACACTGGCTTAGTTCAATGCATTTTTAAAAATATGTAAGCTGGTCCATGGAATCAATACTATCTATTGTTTGCAATTCTAGTGACCACCATTTGTACACTGTGGTTCTAGAGTCCTCAGAACATTATGTACGTTATCATACTTGATTCTCACAAGTCTTGTGTTAAAGAGGCTAGTTAATTGTGATAGCTGTGTTTTTCTGGAACAGAAGAAGGTCGGGTTAAGTGATTTGTCTAAGCTTACCCAGTTAGTGATTAAATGGCAACTTCTACAGTTTTCCGCAGCACATTCAAATGACTTGTAGTTGCAACAACTGTTCCAACAAAGATGCAAAATGCCAAATTTTATAAAAGGGAGAACCACTACCAATGATGACTATTACTATGAAAAAAAAAGTTGTTTATTTCCACATGAAACACACCGATTTCTGACAGGTAATAAATTTTGCCCATTTAGCAGGTATGAGGCACAAAGGGCAGGGAGATCTTCTGGGAAACCTCAGAATTCTTCTCCTGTTCACTTATGAATTAGAAGAGTATTCATTTTCCTTCCAGTAAAAAAAGAAAAAAAAAAATACAACCTTGAAAAAAAAAAGAACAAGGTTCTAAAAAAAGAGCAAGAGGGGACACCTGGGTGGCTCAGTGGGTTAAGCCTCTGCCTTCGGCTCGGGTCATGATCTCAGGGTCCTGGGATTGAGCCCCACATCAGGCTCTCTGCTCAGTGGGGAGCTTGCTTCCCCCTCTATCTGCCTGCCTCCCTGCCTGCTTGTGATCTCTCTCTCTGTGTCAAATAAATAAAATAAAATCCTTACAAAAAAAAAGAGCAAGAGGAATCCAAGCAACCTGCTTTTTTTTTTTTTAAGATTGTATTTATTTATTTGAGAAAGAGAATGAGAGATAGAGAGAGAGAATGAGAGGGAGGAGGGACAGAGGGAGAAGCAGACTCCCTGCTGAGCAGGGAGCCCAATGCTAGACTAGATCCTGGAACTCCAGGATCATGACCTGAGCCTAAGGCAGTCACTTAGCCAACTGAGCCACCCAGGCGCCCCCATACAATTTGCTTTTTTTTAAATTCTCTTTCTTTTGGGATGCCTGGGTGGTTCAGAAGCTGGTTCAGCATCAGACTCTTGGTTTTGGCTCAGGTTGTGATCTCAAGGTCATGAGATAAAGCCCCATGTGAGGCTCTGCACTCAGTGTGAAATCAGCTGGAGATTCTTTCTCACTCTCCCTTCCCCTCCCCTCCTCCTGCTCATGTGCACTTGAGTGCTCTCTAAAATAAATAAATACAGGGGCACCTGAGTGGCTCAGTGGGTTAAAGCCTCTGCCTTCGGCTCAGATCATGATCCCAGGGTACTGGGATCAAGCCCCGCTTCGGGCTCTCTGCTCAGCAGGGAGCCTGCTTCCTCCTCTCTCTCTGCCTCGCCACCTACTTGTGATCTCTGCCTGTCAAATAAATAAATAAAATCTTTAAAAAATAAATACAATAAAATAAATAAATACACAAATAAATATCTTTTTTAAAAAATCCAGTTCCTTTTTACAAGATTGTATTTATTTATTTGAGAGAGAGAGAGGAAGAGAGCACACAAGCAGGGGGAGAAGCAGAGGAAGAGGGAGAAGCATACTCCCTGCTGAGCAGGGAGCTCTTGAGCTCCATCCCAGGACTCTGGGATCATGACCTGAGAAAAGGCAGATACTTAACTGACCGAGCCACCCAGGCACCCAAAAAATCCTATTACTTTTAAAGAAAAAAAGGGACAAACCAAAAGACAGACTCTTAACTACAGAGAACAAACTGATGGCTACCAGAGAGGAGGTGGGTTGGTGGGATGGGTGAAATAGGTGAGGGGATTAAGAGTACACTTATCGTGGGACACCTGCCTCACATAGGGCTCCCTGCTCAGTGGGGAGCCTGCTTCTCCCTCTTCCTATGCTGCTCCCCCTGCTTGTATTCTCTCTCTGGCTCTCTCTCAAATAAATAAATAAAATCTTAGAAAAAAAAGTACACTTATCTTGATGAGTAATGTATAGAATTGTTGAATCACTATATTATACACCTGAAACTAATATAACACTGTATATTAACTCAGTGGAATTTTTAAAAATCCTGTTATTTATGTAGTCACACAACTACCAGACAAGGAAAGAAGACATGACACCATATTGTGGTTTCAACATCTTCCATCTTTGGGAGGCATTCTTTGTGGGATTAGTCAAGACTCCCTTCACCATCAAATAGTTTGCCAAAAGCAATCATGAATAAGTTCCATTTGTTGGACCTGGCCCAAATACATTTAACATTCTAATGATACCACTAAATTTTCTTTTAATAAAGTCTCTTTGAGTGATGCAATACATTGAAATTTATTTGAGAATGCTTATTGATAGGATGATGCTTGCTTATTTTTCACTTTGTCCAATGGATTTCAGATACCCTTATCGAATGGATAGTTGAAGCTCAGCTTTGATACTGAGCAAGTCACAGCCACCAGAGTGATCCTTTTAAAACGTAAGTCAGACCATGTCACACTTTTATTCCAAAAGGGGTTTTGTTGGTATTAGAATCTAGTTACAAGGGAGCCTGGGTGGCTCAGTGGGTTAAAGCCGCTGCCTTTGGCTCAGGTCATGATCCCAGGGTCGTGGGATCGAGCCCCATATCGGGCTCTCTGCTCTGCAGACAGCCTGCTTCCTCCTCTTTCTCTGCCTCTCTGCCTACTTGTGATCTCTGTCTGTCAAATAAATAAATAAAATCTTTAAAAAAAAAAAAGAATCTAGTTATAAATTTTTTTATGGAATTGTAAAAGATCTAGAAAGGACAAAATAATTTTAAAAAAGAATAGCTGAGTTGAAAGACTTAACACTACTTGATTTCAATACCTAATATTAAGCAACATTAATTAAGACTTTGTGGTACTGGCGTAAAGAGAGACATACATGAGAAATAGACCCATACATATGTGGTCAACAGATTTTTAACACATGTGCCCATATAATTCAACGGGAAAAGAATAGGCTTTTCCACAAATGATGCTACAACAAATTTATATTTATATAAAAAAAAATCTTGACCTTTATCTTACATCATTCATAAAACTTGACTCAAATTGGATTATAGACCTAAATGTAAGGCTTAAAGTATAAAACTTTCAGAAGAAAAAAATTGGTAAAAATCTTTGTGAACTTGGGTTAGTCAAGGATTTCTTAAAGGGGACATAAGAGCTCAAATCATAAAATAAAATAATTGACTCTCTGGAATTAAGAGAAATGAAAAGATAAGACACAATACATATACCTAATAAAGAACTTATATCAAGCATACTTGAAGAGCTTTTACAACTCAATAATAATAAAGCTAAAGGTAATGGGCAAAGAGTTAAACAGACACCTCACCAAAGAACAGATATGAATGGCAAATAAGGACCTGAAAAGATATGTGCTCAAAAACATTACTCATTAGGAAAGCACAAACTAAAAACCATCTATTAGAATGACTAAAATTTAAAACCCAATAAAACTAAGTGCTGACGAAGATACAGGATTACTGGAACCCTCATATATTGCTGATGAGAATACAATATGGATAGTCACTTTGGAAAATAGATCAGCAATTTCTTTTTTTTCTTTAAAGATTTTATTTATTTATTTGAGAGACAGAGAGAGAGAGCACAAGCAGGGGGAGGGGCAGAGGGAGGAACAGGCTCTCCACTGAGCAGGGAGCCTAATGGGGGGCTTGATCTTAGGGCCCTTAGATGGTGATTTGAGCTGAAAGCAGACCTTAACTGAGTTGATAATTTCTTACAAAGTTAAGCATTCTCTTACCATAGGACCCAGCAATTCCACTCCCAGGGATTTATCTAAGAGAAATAAAAGTTCTGCATAAAGTCCTACACATGAGTGTTTATAGCAGTTTTATTTACAAGGGCCGCAAACTGGAAACAATCCAAATATTCTTCAACTGGTAAAAAGATAAATGGGTACATCCATACAATGAATATTCCTTAGCACTAAAAAAAATGAACGACTTATACATGAAACAACTTGGATGAGTCTCTAAAGCACTGTTGCAAGTGAAAGAAGCCAGATACAAAGGTTACATGATATAACATTTCATTTATATGAATTTTTAGAAAAAGCAAAAATATAGGAACAGAAATCAGATCAGTGGTTGCCAAAGGCTGGGAGGAGGGATAGGGATGTGAAGGAACTTTATGGTGGTGATGGAGATGTTCCATATCTTGATTGTGGTGTTATTTACTCAGCTGCATACACTTGCCAGGTCATTAAATTATACAGTTAAAATTGGTAAATTGTACTCTGTGTAAATTATATCTCACTAAAGCTGAAAAAAAAATATTTTCAATGACTATTTCCCTTGGAATAAATTACTATAGAATGACAGATCCTTCATGATCTGACCCTACTCCACACCCTTCAGACCTCATCCCCTTCCACTTTTCCTTTTGCTCTCTCTGATCCAGCTACAACAGCCTCCCAGCCATGGGGCCTTTCGTGGACATGCCAGGCATGTATCTTCTCTGAGGCACTGTACTAACTCCCTACACATCCTTTAAGTCTGTGACTAAATGTCAGTATTTCAGAGAGGCTTAATCTCTCATCAATATTCTTTACGTGGGCCTCAGTTTCCTCATCTATAAATGGCAGAAACTGAATCAAAGGGTCTCTCTGAAAGTTTTCTAGTCTAATGTTCTGTAGTTCTGAAATTTGGCTTTTAGGATGCACAACTTCCCGTAGATGATAATGGAATTATATAGGAAGGCATTAAATGATAAATGGCAGGTGAGTGGAACAGAGTTCTGGGGTGTCTGAGGGGGAACCATCACTTCCAACTGTCACAACTGAAAGAGACTTAAGAGAAGAAGTGACTCCTTAATAAATGGGTAGGATTTCTTTACATGAAAACAATTAACTGGACAACTGGAAATGCTGTTCTCGATTCTCTTTAGAGTAAAATTATAGCCTCTGCTTAGCTTGTACAGTTTGAACAAATTTCCCTGCTTTGAAGACGTTCTAGAAAACTGACATATCACCAATGACTCAGAATCTCTCCTATATGTCCATGGTGCTGTCTTCATACTTGGTGGCCTGCTGGCATTATTGGCAATTAACTGGCTAAGGTAACAATACATCAATGCTATGGCAGTCATCAGGAAAACTGACTAGATCTCTCCCTTGTTGCTGCAATATATCTATTCACATGTCTTTTGCACTATATTCTGATATCCGGGAGGGCAGGGTTTGAATCTCAGGTTTGGATTTAAAGTGGTGCAGCACAGTAGGCTCAAAACATAAATGTTCCTCAGAATTTTGAGCATTCTGCTTGTATTAATGTGCACATCAGGGAAGAACAATTAGCAAGGTCATTAATCATGACTCTCTCTAATTGTAAAAACTAATTGCCTGTTAAGGTAAGGCAAGCCGTATTTCCTTAATCAGAGGGGTTACAACCTGAACATGTCGGGGAAATTTGAGATGCTGATGTGAAAGACAAAATGAATGACGTTCAAACACAAAGCCGAAATCCCAAGGTCTTCTCATTTACTCTTGTTTATTCATGATCTTTAATTAAGATAGAATCTCTTACCTAGACAAGCCCTACAAGGGAAATATGGACAGAATGTTAGGCTGTGGTTTGGATCACTCTCTGAAACAGTCGTTTCCTCTTGTTATAGACTGAATGTGTTACCATCCCTAAATTCTTATGTTGAAGCCGTAACTCTGAATGTATCTGTATGTGTATGTGTATCTCTATCTCTATCTGCATCTATATGTGTATCTGTATGTGGAGAATGTATCTGTATGTGGAGATCTGTATGTGAAGCCTCAAGGGAAGTAATTAGGCTTAAATGAGGCCATAAGAGTAGAGACCTGATCTGATAGGTAGAATTAGTATCCTCATAAGAAGAGACCTCCAAAAGATTGCTCTATCTATACACATGCCCTGAAGAAAGGCCAATGAGCACACAGCAAGGAGGCAGCTGTCTATAGAGTAGGAAGATAGAGATCTCACCAGAAATCGAATTCACTGTTACCTGGATCATGGACATCTAGCTCCCAGAACTGTGAAAAAATAAATGTCTGTTGTTTAAGCCACCTTGTCTGTGGTATTTGTCATAGCAGCCTGAGTAGACTAAGATAATTTTCCCAGGAATTTAGTGCACTTGGTTATAAGTAGGCCTGATCTTAAATTCTCTGCTGTACTGATTTGGAACCTCCTCTATCACAAGATATAAGTTAGGCCAGGGTTTTCAGAAATCTCTCATACCCAGAATGACCTGCTCTCTCCTAACTTTCCCTGTTACATTTCAATGAATACATGAAACTAGAAAATTCTCTTCTTGCTCTATATTTTCTAGTTAGCAATGACCTTCATTTTCCAAAGCCAACATTAATTTAGATTTGACAGTCATTTCTCCAATAATTTCGAAATGAAAAATTTTAGAATAACCCAGGGAAGATTATAGGTATTATCTTTGTATATGTGTGTTTCTAAAAAGAGCTGAAACCAGCAAAAAACATTCAAAATCCACATTTCCAAATGTTACTTAATACTCTCAATCTTTGGAAATATTTATGGATATTGTTATGGAAGACTTTTTGACACTGTACAGAATAAATACAAATTTCTCAGTTTGTTGCACTGAGCACCATGTGGCTGTCATCCCTGCACTCATTCAAAATAGCAAAGAAAGTTATGAGGCTAATGTCACCTATCTCAACTCCAGATGCCCAAAGTATTTTTGTTCTACACATTTGCTTTGTATCACAATCAAGTGGCATTTCAAGCCTTAGTGTTCTGAGTTAAAGACTGGGAATACTCTCCTTAGTCTACTCTGAAGGCTGTTTTTTCAGTTATTATGATAATGTCCTTTTGCACTATGTTCCTCTCTTTGGAAGCAAAGACAATATAATATCGTGGAAAAATATTTAGAGTTGGATTCTCAACTTTGTGGCTTTCTTTTCTTTCTACTGTCAGCTTTCTCACTTGCAAAATGCAGACACTAATGCTTGGGTTTGCCATGCTATAAGCAATGACAACTCTAAGACATGTCTCTGGACATTTTTGGGTAGTGCATCAATCAGAGGTTAATCAGAAAAGCAAAACCACTATACGAGATAAGGAATAGAATATTAACATAGGAGTAAGTGTGGAAGTCTATGTAGGGTTATGGTCTCTATGTCTACTGTTGGGTTTGAACTTGGTATACTCAACTGGCAACTAGGAATGAAGACTTGGCAATGAAGTGGAGAACAAAGACAAGGAAGAACCCACGCAGATGTACTGGAATGTATATCCATCTCTCTGGGCCTCCATCCTCAATGGTATGGATGACCTGCAGGAAAAAGCTAGTGTTTTGCCACAGTGCTGCACACATTTCTGGTCCAACACAAAGAGCTGGGGGAGGAAATCTGTTGGGGATGCAGGTACAACCCATACCCACATGTTGAGCTAGCAGATCAGTGACAATCTATCAAGTTACTGTAGTACCTGGTATCCTTAAGCAAACTTCAAAGCCTAAAAATTGATACTACTCCACTTCTGCCTTCCAAGTCTCACAACAAATTTCTGTCATGGCTAATCCTAACTTGGAATCCTACAAGGAAAGGAGTCTTTCCAGGAAGTAGTTTCAGTTTAGCTTAATTTACACAGGACAAAGCCACTATAGTAAGGATTTCCATAATTTTTAAAAGAAGTAGAAATGGATTATTATTTTTCTTAAAGATTTACTTATTTGAGAGAGAGTGAGAGATCATATGTGAGTGGAGAAAGGGGCAGAGGGAGAGGAAGAGAATCTTTAAGCAGACTCCCCACTGAGTGGGGAGCATGACCATGACCTGAGCCAAAACCAAGAGTCATTTGCTCAACTGACTGAGCCACCCAGGCGCCCTATGGAAATGGATTATTATAAGAAGGACTGTGATTAGATCTGTATATTTTGGGAGAAGGCAGAGACACTGAGGAACATTAATATTCTTGGCTCTACTAGTTTGTAAACAGTAATAGTTTATTACAAGCAACATCTCAGTTATCTTCTTAATGCCCAGAGGCAGAGTTAGAAAAATTTAAAAAAAACCTTGAACCTGCAGGAAGCAGTTGATATTCTTTTAGGAAAAAACAGCTAAGTGAAGAATCTTTTGGATAAGTTCTTGAACCAAACCTATTCCTGTCTGAATAGAGAATGAATTAAACTATATAAACTCAGTTTCATGCAGTAGAAACTGTGGACTATATAGCAAATTGTCAATAGGGCATTACAGCTTCCTTCTGGTTATTAACATATAACCATATTCAAACCTGGCAAATAATACAACTTATATTTATTTTGGACTTTTTTCCTTGATGGAAAAATGTTCAATGTAAAATACACAATGCAAAAGTTATTCCATCATATGATAATCAATTATGAAAGATATTCTTCAAAATCATATAGCTTTATTCATGTAGAAAAATGGGCATAAAGACAAACTAATAGAGGCACCTGGGTGGCTCAGTTGTTTAAGCGTCTGCCTTTGCATCAGGTCATGATCCTGGAGTCCTGGGATCAAACCCCACATGGAGCCCGCATGGGGCTCCCTGCTTAGCGGGGAGTCTGTTCTCCCTCTCCCTCTATCACCTCACTTGTGCCCACTCGTGCTCTCTCTCTGGCTTGCTCACTCTTTCTCAAATAAATAAAATATTTTTTTTTAAAAAGACAACCACCCCCTAAAAACAAAACAAAACAAAACAAAAGACAAACCAGGGGCATTTGGGTGGCTCAGTCGTTAAGGGTCTGCTTTCAGCTCAGGTCATGATCCCAGGGTCCTGGGAGCAAGCCCTGCATTGGGCTCTCTGCTCAATGGGAAGCCTGATTCTCTTTCTCCCTCTCCCCCACTTATGTTTCCTCTGTCACTGTCTCTCTGACAAATAAATAAGTAAAATCTTAAAAAAAAAGACAAACTAATAAAAACATATTCATAAATCTATTAGTATGCAATCTCCCCTGGCCTGTCAATATGTTTTATAATGTTACTTTCAAAACTTTTAAATGCATTTAATTTTTTGAGTTAAATTCAAGGGAGTAAAATATTTAAAAAGTAGGTTAAAATAAATAAAAGCATACCAGTAAAATTTCTTCCCATGCCATCCCCCATCAGCTCAAACTCTTATTGTTGCTTTAAAAAAAGATAACCACTGTTATTAATTTCTTGTATATCTTTCAAGACACTTTATGCATATGCAAACAAATATAAACAAAACTGTCTCACCCCTAACTTTTTTACACAAATGTTAGAAGAGCTATGCATACTATTATCTTCCATCTTTTTTTCATTTAATATATCTTGGAGTTCTTTCCATAACATTAAGAATTTCCCCACCTGGGATGCCTGGCTGGTTTAGTTGGTAGAGCATATGACTAGTGATCTTATGATCATGAGTTCAAGCCCTGTGTTGGATATAGAGCTTACATTAAAAATAATAATAAATAAATAAATTACCCCATCCTTCTGTTCAGCTGCTTAGTATTCCATTGTATGTACATATAGTATAAACTATACTTTTTTTAAAAAAAAGATTTTATTTATTTATTTGACAGACAGAGATCACAAGTAGGCAGAGAGGCAGGCAGAGAGAGAGGAAGGGAAGCAGGCTCCCTGCTGAGCAGAGAGCCCAATTCGGGGCTCAATCCCAGGACCCTGAGATCATGACCTGAGCCGAAGACAGACACTTAACCCACTGAGCCACCCAGGCGCCCCATAAACTATACTTTCAAATTTTATCTCCCATTTTCAACTCCCTGGAGTTTGATTTTGGCTTCTCCTTCCATATGTTCTGGAAATAACTACCATTCAGCAACCGGCAGTTCTTCCTGTGTCTGAATAGAAGCAACACAAATGATGCTGACCTCAGGATTTGAACAGTTCTGGTATTTTCTCCATCACAGAGAGCCAATAAACATGTGCTATCATCAGCAAGCTGCGTCCTTTGCCCTCAGCCAAGCTCTGGATGGCAGTGAGCATGACCAAGGCACCAGACTTCATTTATGGAGCTTGAGGTTTAAGCCTCTGTGACACCATGCCCAGCTGTAAACTGGTGAGCCAGTGCCACTGGCACATGTGCTCCATTTGCCCAGGAGCCTCAGGCCAAGCCCACCCTGAATAGCTCCTCTTCCAAAATAAAACTCTGTTCATGGTCATAATGCAGTCCTGAATCCATATGCTTGGTTTAGTTCTTCCTAATTACATCCACTGATGTTGAAAAACACTCAAACCAAGAAAGACCAAAGAGACTGTGGGCACTTGTAGCTGCCAAACAGGCAGGTTTTTATACCATGGCCGCTGGGGAGATACATAAAGACCAGATGGTATGTCACAACATATGTTCCCTACAAGGACAGCACAGAGACATTCTGCATTTGGAGAGCCTGGGGCAGAAAACACCACCCTGAAAGCCATAAGAAACACAAAGGGATCAAAGCAGGAGTCCTGGAGTTATTCCAGGGGAGTGGGCAGCCCCAGGTGGCTGCCTCCTGGTCACCCTTAGGCCTGAGTGTGCATTCCTCGGGGCTAGGGCCTTTTCTCCAGAGCTGTGCTCTTGCTCTGGGATATACCCTCTTCTCTTGGGCACACTGGAAAGCAAGCACACGCTTACCCTCTGTGTTGGACAAGTCATTTCTGAGAAATCCACGGAGCCACAAAGAACTGACACTTTCAGTAAGTCAATAAAAGTAGCATTTGGGTGATTAAGAATTCATTCCAGGCTTGGGGCGCCTGGGTGGTTAAAGCCTCTGCCTTCAGCTCAGGTCATGATCCCAGGGTCCTGGGATCGAGCCCCGCATTGGGCTCTCTGCTCGACGGGGAGCCTGCTTCCTCCTCTCTCTCTGCCTGCTTCTCTGCCTACTTGTGATCTCTGTCTGTCAAATAAATAAAATCTAAAAAAAAAAAAAAAATTCATTCCAGGCCTTTTGAATGGGTCATCTGTAGCAGTAATTTGGTTTCTGAATTGAAATGAATATGTGTGTGTATGTATATTCTGCAGCTTCACACCTCCATGTGATTATAATGTTATAATTTACATTCTTACATTCTATGAGCTGTGGAAGACTCCTAGCTTAATTCTGAAAATTTGGCAATAAAATCCTTTTACATAGACATTGAGATGTACTTACCTTACCTTACTCATGCTAACTATAATAATACTCATTATATTAATATAATATAATATAATATAATATAATATAATATAATATAACATAACTTACTGGGGGCCCATCACTTTGCTAACTACTTTACATGTAGTTAATCACCATCAAGAATCCTGTGATGTAGGTTCTATTATTATATAAGTCTTAACAGATGAGGAAGCTGAAAACTAAAGAGGCTAAGTGACTTGTGCAAGGTAACAAGGCACATGGAAAGAGGATGTGTGTTGTCTGACTCCAGAGCCACCACTGTCATCATTAAAAAAAAGAAATCACTCTGGAACCTAGTTTTTGTCATAGATTGCTTAATAAGCTATGGGGCTTCCTAAATTTGCTGAGAGAGTGAGGGGAAAGAAAAATTTCCCTTTGGGTTTAGCCATCTACTAATTTATAGATTCTCTGCCTTTAAATCATATTCTACTCATGCATATAAACCACCTTTTCTTTCTTCTATGTCTTTGGTATAAAATGGAAAACAAGAATTAAGCATATCAAAATATCTCTCATTTCAAAGCATATTGGCACTGTAGTTAGGAGTTAGGGGTCTTCAGGATCTGTGTGAAGCCGTTGCAGCTACACTGGGAAGAATCCTGGTATCCCACTTGCTACTTGGCTTATTTAACTAGAGGAGCAAATTCCACTTCATTACAGAGGTTTGTCTGTGACTCTTTTTCCTGTGAGCTATTAGAGAGCAGGAACTACATGACATTCATCTTTGCTTCCCCTACATCTGGCTCATAGCTGTGGCTCAGTATATAACTGAAAGATACTAATCATACCAGGGTCAGGGTAATGATGTATACTGCATTTTCAAATGAAGTCTCCAAGAGGCAGAGAGACCCCAGCCTCTTTCTTGGATTTTTTGCTTTGGTTGAGAGACAGAATTCCTTTTACCAGGGGTCCTTGGTGGTCTCAGAATAAGGGAATTTGGTACCCCACATAAGTCCATCAACAGGAAAATATGGAATTTGAGACCCTTATGGTCTTCACTTTTCCCATCATTCCTATATTGTAGCTACATGGTAGAGGTCAGGAAAGAGTGGGAATTCCATTGCTAAATGTAATGATATGATATTAAGAGCTAGGTCATGAAGATGAAGTACCCAGAGTAAGACATTAGGCAAACAGTGCAATGAACAGTGCAAACAGGGAATGAATTTTAGGAATTACAGATCAATAGGCATGACATTAATTTCTAGCAAAATTATTAAATATTGCTAAAGTACAGACTTGGAAGTATTTAGAAAAGAGTCTGATGATTATGAGGAACTTTTGTGGGTTCACTAGAAGTAAGTCTTTTTACACTTAATTTCTAATTTCCTTTTTTAAAGATTTATTTATTTGAGGGAGAGGGCTGGGGGAAGCGAAGAGAAAGAGCCTCCAACAAACTCCCTGCTGAGATCATGACCAGAGCCGAAATCAAGAGAGGCATGTTTAACCTACTGAGCCATTCACTCCTAACTTCTTCTTCTTCTTCTTTTAACTTTGGGGGGCCCCTGGGTGGCTCAGTGGGTTAAGCCTCTGCCTTCAGCTCAGGTCATGATCTCAGGGTCCTGGGATTGAGCCCTGCATTGGGCTCTCTGCTCAGCAGGGAGCCTGCTTCCCTCTCTCTCTCTGCCTGCCTCTCTACCTACTTGTGATCTTTCTCTCTCTCTGTCAAATAAATAAATAAAATCTTAAAAAAATAAATAAATAAAGCATTGTTGGGTTGGTAGATTAGGAAAATTCTGCAGATAAAAAATTTGACATAGTCCCCTTCTTTCATTTAACATGTCTGTAGAACATTTACTTTGTACTAGGTGCTGAACAAAATAAACCTTATTAATCCTGTGGGAGATAATAATAACAAGTAATCTCTGAAATTTGGTAGAGAAAAAAGACATGGCTTAGTTGGATGCTCTGTCAGCTTTCAAGAGTAGGCCCAGAAGGAAGTCTCTAATGGGGCACAACCCAGAGCTCAGTCCCTCATGCTCCATGCTTATCAAATCTGGGGAGCCCAGAGCAAACTAAATGACTGTTATGCTTGATAACAGAGTTAATATTTAAAATATTCTCAAGATACTAGCATGCTCTTAAAAAGAAAAAATTTGAAAATAAAAGGTAATATGTTCATCTCTATCTTACATTTCAAATAGGTTTGCATTATTTCTTTTGACCCACACTTAGACAAGGCAACAGTAAGATAAACTCCCCCAGTGAATGTCTAGTAGGTAGACTACATAAATCTCTCTAAGTAGGCAGTCCACATAAGGTACAGAGAGAACAGTCAAGAGTTGAAGAAGGCTGCATTGTATTCACAGCCCAACCAGAAGATCTCTGTAGTCCCACGTGATTTGAAAATTTAAGGGCTTCGTCAGTGATTACAATGGAAAAATGATTTTATCAAATCTTCAAAGCAATCTGTTCTCTGAAACGTAATAAATCAGCTAAGACACTCAAGATAACTAATAATAAATCAGTTCACTAATAGTAAACTATTAGTTTTAGTAAACATAGGTTTGACTAACTGAAAAAAAAAAAGAGGTTTTGCTGATAAAAAATGCCCTATATTCTTGCTCTTTCCTATTAAAAAGAAGACTGGTTGTATCTTATAGGTCAGTTGCCTTTGTACAAATTTCTGTTTAAATTAGGGCTTGGTGCAAAATTCACAGGGACTGTTGGGAGTAATTATGAAGTTAGAATTTTAGGCATATCCAGTTGTTTTCCAAAATGAGTAACTTTTCTTTGGGATCATTTATAAAGTATCACTCTCAATCATCTTGTTAGAAAATTAGAATGACTTAAACATTGCTTACATATATCATCAGAGAAGTCCTATAGGAGCATAGCTATTAACAGAACAATTTTAGGTTGAATGGAATTAGCTTATGCTTCCCATTACCGGAGAGCTGGCGCTCAGCTTGAAAAACTCTCACACTCATGCTTCAAGACTCATGCTTCCTCCCCTGAGGAGCCTTCCTTGACTCCCTCAGAGTTGGATAATCCCTCTTTTGTGTATCCAGAATAGTCTGCATGTTCACCTTTCAAGTACTTACCACATTATTGTGATATGTTTGTCTCTCCCAGTGGAGTAGTAACTCTCTAGATATTTTTTTATTTTTTTTTAATCAAAAAGTATCACATGTTTATAACAGAAGAGGAAGGAGAAAGAGGAAAAGAATACCAGCAAGAGGAGCAGGAGGAAGAGGAGGAAACAGTATAAAATAATAAGTAACTTTTCCTCTTAACTCAGATCTCAGTACTTCCCAGAAGCAAACTCTCCCAACAGATTTGTGTGTCTTCCTGGATTGATTGATTGATCGATTTTTAAAGATTTTATTTATTTATTTGACAGACAGCGGGAGAGAGAGTGAGAGAAAGGACAAGCAGGGGGAGCATCAGAGGGAGAGGGAGAAGCAGGCTCCTTCCCAGGACCCCCAGATCATGATGTAAACCAAAGGCAGAAGCTTAACCAACTGACACCCAGGTACCCCCTCCTAGGTTTATCCATGTAAGTACAAATGTATATATGCAAATGTTTATTTTTTCTTTTAAAAAAATGCAAACATTTCACAATCACCAAAATATTCTATAACCAGGTACTGTGCTAGGAATACAGTAGATGCTCAATATATGTTGACTGAGTTGGGGATTCCCAAGGTTCCTGGTATCTAGATAGTCCTTTGGCTGTTTTTGATTCTTCCCCTTCCTTCCCCTGCCACTTCACCCCCTTGGATATTAGAGAGATAAAACCTAAAGCAGTCAATTTTACTACTAGAAGCAGAAGCTCAATAAAGACAAGAGAAGATTAATATTCCTGGCTAAAATACATATGTATTTCAATTTTCTCTACTGCTCCATCCGCTAATGGTTCCAGATAATAGAGAACTGTATCTTTGAAAACTATACTCATGATATAGATTATTTACTGTAAACTCTGTAGTATAAAGATCATGAAGTAAGGAATGACTCCTTCATGATCATATTAAGTAATCTTTATATTCATGATCTATATATTAATACAAGCTACTGCTTTGCTTAGTAGCACATACTACTAATGACATTGTTAATATGACTTCTGTTATTTATGCTCTAAGGACTGGAATGCTCTGCTGGTTGATTCTGTCATTACCATTTTTTGCTTTGTTTTGCCTTTTTTCTCCATCTTAGTATCCCCAGAAGAATCATAACTTTTCACAAAGGCATCTAATTTCTTAACCTCAAAACAGAAGAGAAACATTTTTCAAATATTCCTATGATAGTCAAGGCGGGGGTGGGGGGTGGGTTCTGAATGTATATACTTAGATGAATTAAACTCAGACCTTCTCTGGTTGGATGTGTGAGCTGCCCAGACAAAGATGAAGGTTAACATAGTTTAAGGATGAAATATAGACCATCCCGTGCAAAACCACTGTGTTGCAGTTTAATTAAAAGAATTCATTAAAGTGGTGCCCCATCCAGGGTAATTAGTATGCGTAATTTATGCGTTGCCTAATACACAAGGGCAGTAGCTTGAATAATAAACTCAAGTTAACCTTAAGTGGAAGAGATTGAATGGTCAGATGTTTATTTAGCTCAGGTTTGCTCATGGGCTAAGGTTAAAGAGGTGAAATTCAGTTACAGTTAATTAATTAATTTCTCAGATTTTCTTCATGAAAATCCTGCCTGCTCAATTGGGTAAAAGTTTAGTCAAAGGTGGACAGCATTATTTTTATTCATCAGCTATTTTCTGACATGTCCTTTAGGAAAGAACAAATTTAAGGGAACTGCAAAGAGAGAGAAAATAAGACCCCCCCCCAGAAATATACTGCTGATCTGGGGTCTGTGCCCCAAAAAGAACAAAATAAGGACAGGGGTACCTGGGTGGCTCAGTTGGCTAAATGTCTAACACTTGATTTTGGCTCAGGTCATGATCTCAGTATTGTGAGATCAAACCCTATGTCAGGCTTCACTGGGCTTGGAGCCTGATTTGAGACTCTCCATCCTTCTGCTCCCTCCCCTTCAATTAAAAAAAAAAAAAAAAAAGAACAAAACCAGGACAGACTCCAAGATTATCAAAATTTTGGGCCTGGGGATGCTTGAAGTGGCTCAGCCAGGTAAACATCTACCTTCAGCTCAGGTCATGACCCCAAGGTCCTGAGATGGAGTCCATATCAGGCTCCCTGCTCAGTGGGGAGCCTGCTTCTCCCTCTGCCTGCTGCTCCCTGTTTGGGTGTGTTCTCTCTCTCTGACAAATAAACAAGATCTTTAAAAAAATTGGGGGGCCTGACTAGGACAAGGGTATCCAGTTTTTTTTTTTGTTTTTTTTTTTTAATAATGGGCCATGTATTTAGGAATTCCTATATGTATTTAAGCTTTGACAGGAATAGCAAGAGTCTATGCTTGTCAGGTACGTAATCACAAATATGAACCAGTTCTTAGGCTAGTTGTTTATTCCTTTCATTAGAAATACTTCATCATGCCCCAATTCTGTGATGTAATTTTGTGGAATTAAACTTGAAGAGCTCAAGAATATACAATTAATTGCATCCAGCTTCAATTAGAATGACTTTAAAAAAAAAAAAAAGATTTATTTTTAAGTAATCTCTATGCCGAATGTGGGACCTGAGATCAAGAGTCACATGTTCTACCAACGGAGACAGCCAGGCGCCCCAATTACAATGACTTATTAATCAGGTGCTTTGGTAAGACAACAGACTCCTCACCCACTGATTGTGATGGGAAATGGCAAGGCCTGAGGAATCTATTTTTCATGTGAGGAAGCTAATTAGGTGAATTGGTGTTGACTGATTTGCTTTATAGGTGGCTATACGTAGGCAGAGTTCTGAGGTTTAAGAATTGGGATAAGTCAGGAAAGATCAAACTTAATTTGGTTTTTTTGAACTGCAAAGACCAAGGACTGGAATAAAAGCAACAAAAGCTATCAGTTATCAATATTTCTTGACGACCAATTATGTGCAAAGCACTGGGTGAATCTCTGGGCCTCCATATTGAATCTAAGCATAAGACAGAGGTATTTTCCTCCCCAGCCCACCCCAGTAGCCCTAGGACCAATGGTCTAGTTGGTTGTTTAGACAGAAGAAGCAAGCGAATATAACCAACCACAATCAGCTACACATGACAGTTGGTTTTAGAGTTATACAAATCATGGATTTCCTTAATATGAGAGCCATTTCTCCCTTTGTGGAACTGCCATTCCTCCATTCCACATCATTCCAGTGGGCTGCCAACCATTCCTGCCCACCTGTCCACATGGTGAGCACATGGGCTAAGCGAGGTCAGTCAGATTGTCTCTTCTGTATATTTGGATTTTGAGTCGAGAGAGACAGAGGGGGAGGAAAGAGTTGGCACTGAGCCATCCAGTGACCATTCTCAAAGAGCTGTGGAGATCCCTGCAGCTGCTATGGCTCCTTTTCAGAAAGTGATGTTTTCAACTCTTCCATTTTATGACCTTAACAGTATCTTGGCAAGATCCTATTTGCCTCAGCCAGAGTTAGTTTCTGAGGCATAAAACCAAAGACAACAAATGCTCCTCTAATTCAGAGATGGAAGAACTTTTTTCCAGTTGGAGAAGTGTCGAGGAACAGTGTAAAGAAATGTACACTAGATTCCAGTCTGGTTTGCCAAATACTTGCTGTCTACAAAATACTGCATATACCAAATGTGCAAATCTGCAGGCAGCACAACAAATATCCCCATTTTATACATGGGGAATCTGAGGCTCAGGAAACTTCTGTAACTCACCTGATGCCACACTGCTAGCAAGGGGAAAGCTGAGACTTGAACCTAACACTTCCTGACCCCAAAGCCTGTGTTTCTTCTGCACACCAAGTGATTCTCCAGCTTGTGGCCTTGGGCAAATCACTTAGCCTCTATACACTTTGGGTTCCTTAGTGGTAAAATTTGGAAGATAACAGCTGCCCTGTGTCCCCTGCGGGGCTGTTGTGAGGATCAAAGGGGAGAATGTCTGTGAAAGCACTTTGAAGGCTGTCACACTATCCAAATACTTGTAAAGGCTTCCTATTGTTAGGTGGAACTCCAAGTAGGATGGGCCAGATGCTGGGAGGGGATAAGGGAGAGGCTGGAATAGGGTGTGCTCACAGGAATGGGGCTCTGGGAGAAAAGTGGGGAAGTCCTGGGAGGCAAAAAGCCCCAGGGAAGTAGGGGCCAGCAGGTGCAGGCCTGTTGAGTTTGATCCACAATCCAAAAACCTTAAGACCCGGGCTTGTTGAGTTGGAAGTTTGAAATGGATGGTTTGAAAATCAATAAAAGGAAGTGGTATTTTGAGATAGCAAGTAAAGAAAAAGTCTTATCTTCAAGAGGTTTGAAAAGGAATTTTCACATGCATCATTTTATTAAATCTTCTCCACAACTCTGGGAGGTCTGTGTCATCCCCATTTCACAGCTGAGATTCTGAATCTTGGCAGAGTTAAGAAACCTGCTTAACTGCAAAATAGAAAGGGCAAGAGCAGATTTTAAATCCTGAGCCTTACAGGGCTATACACCCAATCTTTAGCTTCCTCTGATTCGCCCTGCCACCTACTCCCTTCTTCCTCTCCTCACCCACAACTCCTTAGCTGGAAAGAAAATGTAAAGGTCCTAGTTTCACTGAATGAATTGGCTATATGAATGTGATTAATCACTTAACCTCTCTGAATTTTAGGTTTTCTTATTTATAAGATGATCTGGTTGAACTCTAAAATACTCTGAATGAGCTAACTACTGAGGCAATGTTTAAGGAAAATCCTTTCCTTTGCATACATCTCTGCTCCTGAAGACCCAGCTTCCAGTGCTCTGCCGCTGCATCCTAGGATGCAAGTGCTAAAGGAAACTCTGCTTTTTGTAGCTTTTGCAATAGTGTAAAAATCACCCATACATATGATACATTGTAAGATCATGATTTACTGTTCAAAGCAATACTTTTAGCATAGGGTGATCCCACTCTATACCCTTAGAAGGAATGAAAAAGTCCCCACTTCAGTCTGATGTTCTTGATCTGGGAAAGTATCGCCCTTCTCATTTTACCATGTGCCCCCTTTGCCCTACTGCCTGCTTCTAAGAGACTGGATCATATGAACACCAGGGCTAACACTGAACAGACAGAAATAAATGTAATTACCCAGAACTGGAGGTAATTACTTCATAGCCAATAGCAAAAGCTTCCACGAAGCAACTATTTGCAAAATCAACCTTAGATTTATTTATTATTCTAGAGAGAGAGAGAGAGAGAGAGCTCACACATGTGCAAGTGGGGTGGGGGCAGAAGAAGAGGGAGACAAGCAGATTCTTTGCTGAGCACAGAGCCCAAAAGGGGACTCTATCCCATGACCCTGAGATCATGACCTGAGCCGAAATCAAGAGTTGCTATTTAATCGACAGCCACCCAGTTGCCCCAAGGTTTGCAGACTTATTTTAAAGGGAGTAGGGAGATAAGGAAAAAGGACTGTGTTTTTCCTGCTCAGTGATATATATCATTACACCTGAGCAATAGCCATGTCAGGGCACACACATGTGGGCTTTGGGTACAGACTGTCCTTCCAGCCCCTTCACTGATTAACTATCCAACCTGCCACAAGTCTCTGAATCTCAATGAGCCTTTTTCTTTGTTTGAATATAGATAACACCAAGTGGGACCCATTTTTTTTTTTAAGATTTTATTTATTTTATTTGACAGACAGAGACACATCGAGAGAGGGAACACAGCATGGGGAGTGAGAGAGGGGGAAGCAGGCTTTCCACAGAGGAGGGAGCCAGATGCGGGGCTTGATCCCAGGACCATGACCTGAGCTGAAGGCAGACGCTTAATGACTAAGCCACCCAGGTGCCCTGTGGGACCCATTAAAAAAAAAAAAAGATTTATTTATTTGATAGGGTGAGAGAGAAAGAGAGAGAGAGACAAAAAGAATGAGCAGGGGATGGGGCAGAGGGAGATGGAGAGAATCTCCAGCAGATTCCTCACTGAGCATAGAGCCAAGGAGGCTCCATCCCAGGACCCTGAGATTATGACCTGAGCCGAAGGCAGTTGCTTAATCACCTAGGCATTCCTACATGTCACTTTAATCACTGTATCCTGTAAGATATTATTATGTTGCAATCTATATATTGGACACTAGCACCATTTCTAGTATTACACATATTACACATAAACACACTACCAGTCTAGCCAGTGGACAGATTCAGTTCAAGTCATCATTTTCCTTTACAATAATGTAGTGTTATATTGTGTCTATTTGAATATTTTAGAGTATGTCCCATGAAAATCATAATTGGTAGTTAAATAAAAATCCTTATTTTAATTATAACTAAGTTATGTTTCTGGTTAAAAATGTAAGTATGGACAAATTTTAACATTTAAAATGAAGGCATACTCTATCTATCTATCTATCTATTTATTTGAGAGTAAGAGAGAGCATGAGAGGGAAGAAGGTGAGAGGGAGAAGCAGACTCCCCATGGAGCTGGGAGCCCGATGCAGGACTCAATCCCAAGACTCCAGGATCATGATCTGAACTGAAGGCAGTTGCTTAACCAACTGAGCCACCCAGGCACCCATGAAGGCATACTCTTAATGTGGAATTAAGTTGGAAATGCAGAAGCTAGTACTATAGTTAGAACATGAAAAAGGAGAAGAGTCTAGGAGAAGACACCAAATTTCACAATTTTTACATATGGCGATTACAGTTGGCTGCTATAGAGCAAAACAAAAATAAAGTGAACAAACTACAAGCCATTTAAAGCAAATACAGTAAAGGTGGTAAGTTTCCTCTCAATAGCTAAAAAGAAGTAAAGAAATAAGTTATGTGAAATTAGAATTAGATGTACAACAAAAATGTCTTAAACAATTGTTAACAGGATCTGAGCCTGTAACTTTGGTCAAATTATAAAATGATTTCAATTCTTTTACACACACACAAAAATCATTTTTAGATGGAAAGATGGCAAAATAAATTATTTTAGTTATGGAACTTTTGTTAGAAAATTATGATCTAGAGATGAAAAGAAATTTTACAAAAGTGAAAAATTTCAATTAAACCTCTAAGCAAGTACCTACAGATTGTAAAACCTTTCCAACAATGTCCAACAATTGATTCCAATTTTGAAAAATTGCATGTATTTATTTTTTTCATCTTTAGATAAGTTTACATAATGTAAGAGACACTGCCCAGTTAAAACTTTGGGTATACTTTTGTCTCACAGAATTTTCAAGTTTACTTAGAATTTGTCTATTCATGACCTAAAAAAAAATTAAACTTAGCATGTAAGTAATTTTGGATATTTTATAAATGTCAAAGATAAGTTTTAGCTAGATATGAAGAAGTTAGTTTCTCCTAAGACATATGATGAGCCAGCTATGTTAGGTCAAAAATTAGATTTATTGGAATTTTATTTTTTTTAATTTTTAAGATATTTTTAGTTATTTATTTGACAGAGAGAGAGATAACAAGTAGGCAGAGAGGCAGACGGAGGGGGGGGGGGGGGGCAAGCAGGCTCCCTGCCAAGCAGAGAGCCCAATGCAGGGCTTGATCCCAGGACCCTGAGATCATGACCTGAGCTGAAGGCAGACGCCCAATCAACTGAGCCACCCAGGTGCCCCAGTTTACTGGAATTTTAAAACAAGGTACTGATATTTCCCTTTTGCTTCATTACATTGTATGATACATACTGAAGATCTTTGTGTGGAGTTTTCCTATGAAAAGTGTCATGAGTACAGCTGTCAATATCATTGAATACACATGTGCTATAAGTTACTAGTTCATTGAATTGTTGAAATGGAAGATAATGAATGAGATGATTAGAAGATAATGAATTAGATGTAGACTTTACCAACAGTCATCACTTGAGTTGTGGGTGGGTTCTAAAAAGATTTACAATACTGGGGCACCTGGGTGGCTCAGTGGGTTAAGCCTCTGTTCAGTTGATGATCTCAGAGTCCTGGGATCGAGCCCTGCATAGGGCTCTTTCCTTGGCAGGGAGCCTGCTTCCCCCTCTCTCTCTGCCTACTTATGATCTCTTTCTCTGTCAAATAAATAAATAAATAAAATCTTAAAAAAAAAAAAAAAAGATTTACAATACTAGCGACTCTAGTTCAAGATTTTTTTTGAAACAGAATGTTTGCCACAGCCAATAATTTTAAAAATGGCAGTGTAATTTATGTGTTTCAACTGTATCATATTGTATATGAATGATCTAAACTTCAGTTCTATGGAAAGCAAAAAGAATTTGTTGAAACTTTTCCTAAAGCAAATTAATGTGTTTTTTGTTTGTTTGTTTTTTAGATTTTATTTATTTATTTGTCAGAGAGAGAGCAGAAGCGAGCACAGGCAGACAGAGTGGCAGGCAGAGGCAGAGGGAGAAGCAGGCTCCCTGCTGAGCAAGGAGCCCGATGCGGGACTCGATCCCAGGACTCTGGGATGATGACCTGAGCCGAAGGCAGCCGCTTAACCAACTGAGCCACCCAGGCGTCCCGCAAATTAATGTTTTTGTACATTTTTAAAAACATGAATCAGGAAGCCTGTTTTAATTGTAATCACACTGTCAGGTAAATTGGCTGCAGAAACTATTAAAAATGTGAACATCACTCTGTTAATATTGATAAATTTAGAACTGCTTTTCAATTTATGTAATATTCCGTTGAAATCAATGTTAATACTGAGTTGACGTAAGAGTTAGTGAATTTATTTTATTTAGGCAGATGCAGTTTTAAAATTGATAAGGTTTTGCTTCAAAGTCAAATCAATTCTTTGAAGCAAAAAGATGAACCATTTCATAAATATGAATGTGAACATTAAAGGAAAGTGATTTTTTGGTACTCAATTCAGTTACTGGAGAACTTTCAAGTATGTTTGGGACAACTTGGGTATGTGAATCTTTTTTCAACTGCAAATTTTGGGAACTCTAAACACAGATCATCTATTTCTGATGGAAATTCTGTACTGAAGTATGCAAAAGTAACTGAATTGAGATGTACCTAAGTGTAAAATACACTGTGTTTCAAAAACTGAAAAAAAAGAATGAAAGCATTTCATTAATAACTTTTATATTTATCATAACGTTCATCATAGTTGTAATATATTGGATTAAACAAAACACATTGTTAAAATTAATTTTGGAGCACCTGTGTGGTGCAGTAGGTTAAGATCTGACTCTCATGGGGCACCTGGGTGGCTCAGTGGGTTAAAGCCTCTGCCTTTGGCTCAGGTCATGATCTCAGGGTCCTGGGATCAAGCCCTGCATTGGGCTCTCTGCTCAGCGGGGAGCCTGCTTCCTCCTCTCTCTCTCTGCCTACTTGTGATCTGTCAAATAAATAAATAAAATCTTTGAAAAAAATGTTTAAAAAAAATCTGACTCTCATTTTGGCTAGCGTAGTGATCTCAGGATAATGGGATCTAGCCCAGCATGGGGCTCCTCACTCAGTGGGGAGCCTGCTTGAGGATTCTCTTCTTCTCCCTCTGCCCCTCCCCACTGCAGCTCTCTCTCTCTCTTTCTAAAATAAATAGATAAATCTAAAAAAGTCAATCATTTAGCTGACTGAGGAATTCAGGTGCCCCACTTAAAAATAAAATCTTAAAAAAAAAATGTTGGTAGAATTTCTCAGTGAAGTTATCTTGGCCTGGAATTTTCTTTGTGGGAGAAATTTTGACTATGAATTCAATTATTAAATTGACATAGGGATTTTTGTACTTTTCCATCAGTTTTCGTAACTGAATTTTCAAGAAATTTTTCCATTTCATCTAAGTTGTTAAATTTATTGGCATAAACTTATGTAAAACAACTTCTATCATTTCAATGTCTGCAGGATCTGTACAGATGTCCTTTTATGCTCAGTATTTGGAGTGAATGTCTTTTTCAACCCTTTTACTTTCACCTCCCTGTATCTTCATATTTAATAGATTTTTTCCTTATAATTTGAATGTAGTTAGATCTTCACTTTTTTAAAATACATTTTTAAATTATTATCTAGGCTCTTTAATTATATTCCATTTTAATACAATGTAACTGTTGATCTGAGGGGTTGAGTCTACCATGTCAATATTCACTTTCCATTTGTCTTCATTTTTGTTCTTTCCCCTTTCTCTTTTCCAACTCTCTATTGGGTGAACTGTGAATATTTTAGTGTAATTTTATCTCTTCTCTTGACTTTATTTTTTTATTTTTATTTTTTTAAAGATTTTATTTATTTATTTGACAGAGAGAGATCACAAGTAGGCAGAGAGAGAGGAGGAAGCAGGCTCCCTGCTGAGCAGAGAGCCCGATGCAGGGCTCAATCCCAGGACCCTGGGACCATGACCTGAGCCGAAGGCAGAGGCTTTAACCCACTGAGCCACCTAAGTGCCCCCTCTTCTCTTGACTTTAAAATATACGTCTTTCAGGTTTTGTGTGTGTTTTGTTGTTGTTGCTTTTTTTTTTTAGTGATTGCTTTAGAAATTATAATATGTATCTTTAACTTATTATGGTTTTCCTTTAAATCATATTATACTACTTCAAAAGCAATATTAACCTTATAAAGGTTCCATTTTTCCTCTTTAGTGTCCTTTGTGCTTTTGTTTTTCACTTCTACACATATTATAAACCCTCTTTATACTGTTGTTAAAAACAATGCATTTATATATAATAATTTTTTATTTACCTACATATTCTTTTTGATGCTCTTCATTTCTTCCTGCAAAATTGGACTTGCATCTGGTATTGTTTCTCTTCAACATGAATACCTGCTTTGGTATTTCTTTTAGTGAAGGTCTGCTAGAAATGAATTCTCTCCTCTTTTGTCTAAAATAATTTTATTTTGTTTTTATTTTTGAAGGATATTTTCACTGGTATATAATTCTAGATTTTGAAAAATAGTTCTAAATTTTTTTTGCCTCCAACACTTTAAAGATTGTCTTCTAACCTCAGTATTTCTACAAAGTCACCTATAACTTGTACAGTTAGTTTCCTATATATATTTTTTTTTCTGGCTGCTTTTAATATTTTTTTCTCTATCTTCAATTTTCATCAGAATTTGACTTAGATATGTCTAGGCTTGGATTCTGCTGTATTTATCCTATTTGGGCTTTTTCTGGAATCTGTAGGTTAATGTCTTCCATAAATTTTGGAATAATCACTAAAATTGTCTATTTTTTCAGCCTCCTTTTCCTTTTTCTGAGACACAAATACATGTCTGATAATTTTATATGGCCCCACAGATCTTATGACCCCCCCCCTTTATTTTCTTTTTATTTGAATCTGGATTTCTTCTATTGACCTGCTTTCTGCTTATACAGAATAAATGTTTCATTTCTGGTATCTTTATTTTTTTTATCTGTAAGATTTTTATTTCTTTTTATAGCTTCCAGCCTTCTGCTGATATACTCCACCTATTCATGGAGATGTTGTCTACTTTCCCCACTAGATCCTTTAACATATTTTTTCCTGCTTGTTCTAAAGTCCCTATCTGATAATTCCAACATCTGGAACATCTCTGGGTCTGCTTCTATTGACCTGTCTTAACCATACTTCATATTTTCTTTCTTCCTCACATATCTCTTCAAGTTTGATTGTATGCTTGTAATTGTGTGTTAAGAATAATTCATAATAACATACTGATATATACCTCCAACAAAAGGTACACCTCTTCTTGTGTCAGTTCATAAATTGGGGTGGGGGTGCTGAACCAATTTAATATGTAGTTAGACTTTGTTGCAGCTTTAGCCACATTCACTCATCTTGGCCCCAAATGTTTTACGGGAGGGATTAGGGCTTCTCTTCAGTAGGGGGTGGGATCAGAGCACTGGAGAGACTGGAGAGACTGAGGACTAGAAGACCTCTTTGTGCTTTATTGCTCTGCCACTCATTTCTTAGCTGTAGGAGATCTATCTCTGCCTAGCCAGAAGGACAACGCTTTGGGTGGCTGGACAGTTCTCTTTTCTTCTCAAGAGAGTCTTCTCTGCTATGCCCCCAGGCACCAAAGAGCCTCCATAGTGCACTTATAAAGGCCCAGGGTGGGTGCCTTGGATAAATATCTTTCAGTTCTCTTGCCCTACTGAAGTGGTATTCAGAAGATACGTGATACATTCGTCATTGTCCTTCTGCTTTCCAGCCTCTGAAATTTTGTCACAAACATCTCCTTCCCCAAACTTTCTGCCCTTACAGCTTATTCTTTAAAATATACATTTAAATATCACTTTAAATGGGTTTTTGGAAAGAATACATTAAATATGTATGTTCAATTCATTCTCTTTAATCCAATATCTATCTATTTGCTTTCTCAGTCTTTGGTTGTTCTTAGTGTTTATTGGTAAGCCTTTGCATGTTTATTTATAATTTGCCTTATTCCAAAGGGCAATCTGGTTTCTACATTCTAATTCTTATCAATTCAGCTTTACAAAAATAAGCCCAAACCTTTAAAGTAATTCCACCAATTTAACTAAAATTTTATAGCTATTTTTTAAAAAATATTTTATTTATTTATTTGACAGAGAGATCACAAGTAAGCAGGGAGGAGGTGGCCGGTGGGGGTGGGGGGGTGGAGAAGGCTCCCTGTTGAGCAGAGAGCCTGATGCAGGGCTCCATCCCAGGACCCTGAGATCATGACCTGAGCTGAAGGCAGAGGCTTAACCCACTGAGCTATTTAAAGGAATTAACTACCAAGTGCCCATCTTCAACAAAAGTCCTGTCAACTGGAAGGATGGATGCATCCATTTCCTCATGTAACAAGTTTTTATTTCCCACCTTTCCTCTAGCTCAACTTGATGGTTTTTTTAGCATTTCTTTTTTTAAAAAGGTAATCTCTAGGTCGCCTGGGTGGCTGACTGGGTTAAAAGCCTCTGCCTTTGGCTCAGGTCATGATCCCAGGCTTCCTGGGATCGAGCCCTGCATCGGGCTCTCTACTCAGCAAGGAGCCTGCTTCCCCCGTCTCTCTGCCTGCCTCTCTGCCTACATGTGATCTCTGTCTGTCAAATAAATAAGTAAAATCTTAAAACAAACAAACAAACAAACAAAAAGTAATCTCTATTCCTAACATGGGGCTTGAACTCACAACCCTAAGATCAAGAGTTCAGGCTCTACCCCCTGAACTACCCAGGCACCCCTCCTCTATCTCAACTTTAAAACAAAAACACAGAACATTTACAATTGAAAAGAAACATGTACATTCTCAAATGTTTTGTTTTACAAAAAAACCCAGACTAGCTCTCTTCTTAAGCAAATGGCAAGATCTAAGTGTCTTACTGGAGTCCAACATGAGGTTGACCAGCTACTTATACTACAGCTAGCAAATACCATGGCAGGTTAGGGGTAATGCCACTGGGAGCCTTATTTTGGATTTCTCAGCCTCTACGCACAATTCTTATGGAGATAAGACTCCTTTATGATCAGCTAATTAACAAAGCAAACAATGTCAGGGCCACTTTCACGTATATTATTCAACACATTTCTCCCAATTTCTACTGTCCCCTGAACTTGGCATCCTGTATTTTATACACCAGGGTCTCCTGGTTTGCTTACACGATATGATCTGTATGATAATCTACTTTTTGGCCCTTAGATGCCCCAGCCTCATTCTCCCTCATTCCAAATCCATGTTAGCTTTGATACTGAGACCTCTCTCCATCTCAAGGTACTGAAAACTCAGAAGACTGACAGACCAAGAGTATCTACCTACACTCAATTTGTTAACAGAGACATGCTTAGCTGACCCATTTTCCAAACGAAATTTGGTTCCATTTTAAAAGTCAAGGCTGTCATAAAAATGCCACAGAAATTAAGGACTTGGCTTATATTGTAGAAACCCTTCTTAAAAATTAGAATTTGGCTGTGTCCAGCTTAAAAAGTAAAATAGGCCAAGGCACATCAAAGAGGTTACCTGTGATTATCTTCCACCACAATAAGTGGTTTTAACTCAGACTACATCCCACATTCAGTCAAGTTCAAAAAAGAAGCAGTCCATGTCTCACCATATTAAGTGCAGTGTTTTCAACATGTCCTTCATCTTGGTGCATTGGAATAGATGCCTTCCATTGTATTTTACACCATTCACTCACAGATCTGTGAGAATTTTGGTTGCAACAAATCATATAGCATTGCTTCTCTTCCCTCAAAATATACTTCCCAAACCATGGCCCCAGGAAAGTCGCTGAATCTTTTGATAAATGATCACACCAATGTGGCAACAGACGCTAAACGGCTTACTATTCTTTCCAGAGGATGAATATTGCACCTTTTGCTGGGGCTTGCTAGAGATTTGATGCCTCAAACAGTGGCAGGTTAGCAGTGGGGGAGTGGGGGTTGTTAATCAGGCAAGTGTCTTTGTGACCCCTCATGTATTCATGATGGCAATCTTCTCAACCCAAATAGCTCCAGCTAGTCCTTTCCCTCTTCCATTCAACAGGAAAGCATGGGAATGAATCCTGGCCCTACTGGAGGCAGAGTCAGAGAAAGCAGGGTGATTTCCTGGGGTTTTATGGAGTTCTTTGAGGGTTTCTCATCAGGTAAACATGAGATGCAATCACTGGAAAGCTTGACTGGGGCTGAAGGATTTGCTTCCAAGATGGTGCATTCACACTCCTGGCTTGGTGCTGGTTGCTGGCAGGAGGCCTCAGTTCTTTGCTTTATGAACCTCTCACATGGCTGCTTGGGTATCTTCAATGACATGGCAGTTGCTTTGCATGGCTAGTTGTTTGCTCTGGGAGAGGGATCCAGAAACTGAAATGGGACTCAGAAGTCACACTCCATCAATTCTGTAAGTCCTATCAGTTGCACTGGTCAGCTCTATCCAATGTGGAGGTGAACGGATTACACAAGTGTGTAGTACCCCAGGAGGTGAGGATCACTGGGGGCCATCTTAGAGGCTGCCTACCACAAATATAGATAGTTGATTCTTGGACAAGGTGGGGGTTACAGGCGCTGACCCCTGCAAAGTCACAAATCCAAAAGGTAACTTTGACTCTAAAAACTTAACCATTAATAGGCTATTATTGATCAGAAACCTAATGATAACACAAACAGCTGACTAACATATATTTTATAAATGTATCATATACTGTATGCTCATAATAAAGCTAAAAACTTAAAGAAAATCATAAGGAAAGGAACATAAATTTGCACTATTGTACTTTCAAAGAAAAATTCACATATAAGTGGGCCTGTACACTTCAAATCCACGTTGTTCAAGAGCCAATTGTTTATCAAAAATTAGACAATATAACACATGCTGCTGATAAGTTTTTTTCACTGACTAGTTCATCATCATTGT
>ML111165.1:201746-212449 GCA_003697995.1 Taxidea taxus jeffersonii | reverse complement strand
GCTCCCCCCGATCCCGCCAGCGGCCCGCTGGTGCGCGCACCCAGATCACCCGCTGGCGTCACCTGCTCAGGCAGGTTCCCCCCGGCCACACGCCTCCCCCCGCTTTCGAGGCCAGCGGAGACGCCGCCCCCACTATGTCCCATTCCCCCACCCCCACCCCGCACACCTAAGCCAGTCAGTCCGGGGCTGGATGGATAGGCGCCCCCGGCGGAACAGTGGCTGCTGGTGCAGAGTCCCAGACTAAGGAGCTGCGGCCTCCCGGGCGGGGGCGCCCCCACTCGGCATTCTGGGCCTGCGGGAAGAGCCCTAGGTATCGAAAGCGGGGTACCCGGGTCAAATTCTGGAGCGACCTCACTTCCCGTATACCTTTACACCATAACAGGTGTAACTCCCACCCATCTTCTCTGAAAGCCCGCGGTAGGTACAGAAAGCACAGAGGGACCCAGAGCCTTGGCTACGCGAACCTCGCGGGAAAATGAAGCTCCCTAGAAACTGGGGGCCACCTCCGGGAATCCCCACCCGGGTGGGGCGGGGGTACCAAGCTGCCTGGCCCTTCCCAGCTGTGAGATCCTCGCCCTTCCGAAGCACGAGGAGAGGGGCCGGAGCTCCCGGAGCCTGGGGACGTGGAGCCCCTCCTCCCAACCCCCAATGCCCGGGCGCCCCCGAGAGCCTGGTGCGGAGGCCCGGCCCGAGAGACAGGCCGAGGGGAGGAAGATAAACAAGCAGCGCTTGATGGCCGCTGTCATCATGGCCGTCATCATGGCTTTCATTTGGCTGCCTAATGAGTCACATCACAGGCAGAGAGAAAAATTGTCAATCGCCCGGGCCCTAATGAATTTTTTTGCAAATTGTAATCAAGCCAGGCCGTCTCAGCTGGCTGATTAATGAGACCCACGAGGCTCGGCCAGCACCTCAGCTTTTTATTCCATCCCGTCCTCCCTGCACTAAATTAACAGCAACTTGTCTGAGCTTCAAATTAACTCCCAATGATTAATTCTGATGGGGGGGCCTGAAGAATAGCTTGTTCTAATAGGCTCTGGCCTGAGATGCTGTTGGAAATTAATACACTTCCCCTTTGGCTGCCGGCTTTAATCCAAGGTTGGGTTTTGACATCACTATATTTGTTGTTACAATAAATTCCACTTACATCTGCAGATCAAATAATTACGCTTGGGAGCTCCCGGCCCGGCGCCCCCAGCCATCCGCTAGAGCCCCCCGGGGCTGCCGGCACCCCTTGTGCACCAAGCTGGGCAAGGGTCTGTAGTGGGGAGGGTGAGGGAACATCAACCCTATCGGGGACCCTCTGCCCTAGATCCCTGGGGAATTGGGCAACCTCCCCCCCTTTTGGAGAACCAAGCCTCCTTTGAAAACACATCTATACTTCCTCGAGCAGAGCCCTCATGGGACTGGTCTTGCCCCCAAGCAAACTCTCCCACTCTCCCTGCAGGGGCTGGGGATATCCTTGGGGTGGCCTGGGCCACGAGTGCTTGGATCTGCCCCAACCCCGTCCACGAGGGAATTCTTGAGAGTTAGCACGTGCCTCTACATTCAGCTTTTGCCTCCTAGTCTTCAGCCCCCTGGGTCGTCCTTTCACAGGAGATTTGCAGCTAACTGAGGTAGACTGGGGTGGGGTGGGGGCCCTCCAGGTCTGGTGTGCCTCCCAAGATCATCCCGAGTCTCTGGCTGGCTGAGCCTGTGGCCGGCCTGAGCACCTGCATTCCAAGACTGCGGTTTCTCTCAGGGTCAAAGCCCGCTTAGCCCCGTGCCTGTTTGTTTGAGCTTAATTGGCTTAATCATTTCAGCTGTGCCTGCCTAGCCTAGCGGAGGGCTCCTGCGACTGCTCCCTCTCCCTGGTCCTGTCCCAAGTGGAGTCGTCCACTGTCCCCCTCCTGGCAGGGGCATCTGCATGCACTGGAAGTCAAGAGGGTCACTCCGGTGGACCTCAGGATCTGGTCACCACCTTCCCTGATCCTGGGCCTTCTCAGATCTCATCTGCTTCCTGGGGAAAGCTGGAGGTGGCTTCCAGTGGCCCAGCCGTGAAATTCACCTCGACTGGCTCTCCTCTCGCCTGCGGGATACTGGAGTGACCACGCAGCCAAGTGGCCTGCCCACACCCAGCCGTGGCCTCCCTGGGAAGGAGGCTCCTGTAGGCGCGTGCCAGTTTCTGTCCCTGGAGACCCCCACCTCTGCTCCAGCGGGTGGTCAGAGCAGGCAGCCTGCTTGGGCCCTCTGCAAGGCACGGCTTCCTGGAAGGCCCTGACGCCAGGGCCAGGGCCTCTTTCTCCCGGAAGCTCGAAGCTTGGCGCCAGGGCTGTCAGGGAGCCAGGCTCTGGGGTGGGGGGGAAGCTGCGGTCTGGGTCTGGGGTCTACCAGAAGTGGCCCCAGGCAAAGGGAGGAGGCATTAATCTTCATTTGGGGCCCTTATGGTGTAAACAGGAGAAATATGATCTTGGCAACCTAACATGAATGCAAATCACACCGTCAGAGTAATAAAGCACCTGAAACCCCGACACACAAAAGCAACACCATATGTATGAAGACAACCTGCATAAATTATAAATTACATCATAAAATTGATTGCCTATTTGAATAGTTCAGAAGTGAGAGACCTAAGCTGACTTCCGCCCTCTGTGGCTTTGGAGGAAGGTCAGGGGGAGCACTCCCCACGACTGGCCTCAGACCAGGGTCACTGCGCCCAGAGTCTCCTGCCAGCGCTGCAGCCCAGCCTGTTGGCTCCAGAGGCGGGAAGCACACTTTACACCAGTGGGCACTGCCAACTCCGGGCCACAAGGAGGGGACACAGGCCCACAACCATGGACTCCCTGCTAGGGGCAGGTCATCGCCCAGTCTGGGTCCCAGAAACCCCAGACTCCGAAACGAGCTGCTGCCGCTGCTGGTGCTGCTGCTACCTTCCCTGACGTTGCTCAGATTTGCAACTTGGACCCAAAGGTCCCTACAAAGGCTTCCCTCCCCACAGAGTGGGCTCTGGAGCCTGGGGCAAGCACAGGTGTGAGTGCATGGAGTTGTGGGATTCCCTGCTATGTCTCAACCCGCCTTGCCATGATTTTCTGTCTTCCTGGATCCCCAAGGGCCAAGAGACCCCAGCCCACTGGAGGAACCAAAAACACCGTTCAGAGGTGCCCATGGAAGTTGAGAGCCCACTGTGCACTCAAGTCTGGCCTCGGGGCTTCTCCAGCTGGCCAACCCTACCTTCCACTGCCAGAAGCCCTTTCGAGGGCTGGGCCACTGTGCTCCACACTGTTTCTACCCCACTGTCTGGAGGCCCAGAGTCTGGTCTCTGGCCCCCAACCCCCACCCCTATACTCCATGTCCCGTCATAGCCTTTGGCCTCTGAGATCTCCCCACACAGCCCAGACCTCCACGGTGGGGGCATCACCCCCACTTCTAGTCTCTGGGATGACCCGCCCCCCTCCCCAGGTCCACGTCCAGCCCCTACCGACCCCATCTGGCCTTTGAGCTATCCCCGAATGTGGACTCTGGGCTGTTCTCTCCTTCCCGATCCCACAGTCCACCACCAACACCCCCACCTCCACCAGTCCGTGGACCCTGGCCTACCCCTGCCCACCGCGCTCTTCCTGGAACAGGCCCCATCGACATCCACGTGGCTGCCGAGCTGCGCGATGCGCTGGGGTAGGAAAGCGGAGGCCGGGCGAGGTCGTCAGACCTCGTGGAGAGCCTGTTCTGCCCGAACCTTCGTGCGCCCCCTGGGTCCCAAAGGGGAGAGGAGCAGATCTGGACACCCCGGGGGCTCCCGCAGCTCAGAGCTCCGTGGAGGCAAGGAGGCCGTCGGTGGGCGCGGCCGCCCGAGGCCGCGCGATTCTCATTCTCGACCCTAACCGACCTTGCTGAGGTAACTCTCCCGGGCCCTGCGCCCAGTATTGCGAGCCCTGCCTGAAGGCCCCCCCACCCCCAAGGCTAGAGGCAGCGGCCTGGTGTCCAGGCTAAGGCCTGCGGCAGGGCCTGGCCTTGGAGGCGGACGTCACGCCGGGCGCCCACCCTCCCTCCTCCACCCGCCTCCATCTCCTGATTTCCCGCCACTGGATCCCTTGGGGCCTTTGTCGTGCTGGTCTGTCTCTGGTGTGGCCGCGCGAAGTCTTAAAGGGCCCGGCCCCCCAGCTCGGTCTCCGGGGCCCGCCAAACGACAAAGGCTGAAATGGGATTACACCAACCCAATCCCATTAAGCCTCCCCCCGCCCTCACCCCCCCCCCCCCCCCCCCCCCCCGCCCTCTGGCGGGTCTCCCGCCCGCTCAGATCCCCTGCCGGTTCCTTCTCTCCCCGCCCCCAGCCCGACTTCTGCCCGAGCACCTGGCCTGGCGACCCAAGTGGGCTGAGCGCCTGGAGGGTGGGGGTTGGAAGTGGCCGCTTGACCCCAGGGTGGGAGCGCGGTCCTCTCTTTGAATGACAAAAACCGAGCCCCGCCACACCTCGGAAGGAAACAAGCGGTGGAGGGGGGTGACCCCATCAGGCCTTGGACTGGCCTCCCTCAGGCAGGGTCAGTCCAGCGCAGGTGTCTGAACCCAAGCTGGGTGGTTCAGCCCGGAAGCTTCCAGGACACCCCTCCCACCGCGCCAGCCAAGGTTACTGGGGCCTGGAGTGCAAGTAGAATGGGAAGGGCAGGAGCTGTACTCAGCGATTAGCACTTTCCGGGGTGCTCAGGTCTCACAGCCGCTGGGGGAGGCAGCCCTGGCTGCAGAGGAAGGGACTAGACCACTAGAAGAGCCTCCAGCTGGGTGGTCCATCCTGGACCACTGCCACACCTGATCTCTGTGTCTGCACAAGCCTTGGGTGCTGAAGCCCAGCCCAGCGGATCCTGGTCCTGGGGAGGTAGAGCCATGGGCTGCTGGGGAAGAGGTGGGAGAGGAGGGCGCTGGAGGGAAAGGGATTCCAGACATCACTCTTGCTGGTGGATCTGGGATGGTGGGGTGGGTTCTGGGGGCGCTTCAGTGCATGGTGGGGTGCGTTCTGGGGGCACTTTGGTCCTGTTTCAAGTTTTCCTTTCTAATCACAGAGTCCAGCATCTGGAATCGGCTAGATCTTGGGGGAGAGGGAGCACAAAACAGGGCAAAGGGCCCAGGAAGTGGCGGGGGGAGGGGCTGATCCTTGTAGACTCCCCGCAGCTAGACTCGAACCAACCAGTCCAGCCATCCGAACCACTGGTTTCTTCGCTGGATGACTGGCACATGGTGGAAACTTCAAGATGTCTTGCTTTCTGGGAGGTTGATAATGTAACACAGAGGAGGGGAACGGTAACGTCTGGCCATGGTAGCAGCCCACAGAGGGCCTGGAACACAGCCTCAAACTCAGACTGCCTTGGGCTCCAGTCCTTGGGCAGTGAACTCTCGGACCTCAGCAGGCTGCCTCCTCTGTTAACCCATGAAGAACATCTCAACCCCTGTGGGGATACCTCAGCCCCCCCCCAAGTCGGGAGCCCCCTAGGGAGGGGGCAGCGTGGCTGTCCACTGGAGTCCCGCTCTGGCTCGTTCTTAGTCTTGAGCAGGACGCAGGCAGGGGAGGTCTCAGTGGTTGTGTAAATCAAGACTAATGACGTGAAGTCTCCTTTCAGAAGGGCCTTCATCATTCCTAATATTTGCAGTTACTCATTTGCACAGATACCCATCTCCCTCCAGAGCTGACTGGAAGGATTATTTAAAAGCTGGTAGTAGCCTGAGCACTGACAAAGGCAGAATGCAAACGCGGAGGTGTCACGATCCTAGGTCAGCAAATCTCCTGGCTGTGTGCCCTCTGGCTAGAGTCCGTTTCCAGTAACGTGGGGCTCTGTGCCATCCCAAGTGTTGACCTTCATGGAGTCATCTGGAACAGACAAAGTAGTGTCTCCACATGTGGGCTTGTGATTTTTGCTCCTAGACTTTAGAGGATGGATCATTTTTTAAAATGTTTATCCACAGTTTTGAAGTGGATTCCTATTTTCCACGACCATGGCTGGAATATGCTCACCAATAATTTCCATATTTCAGCATTTGAAAGCTACAAATTGCCAGAAAAGAATGATAATCGCCCATCTTTAAGTGAGAAATTGTTAATTTGGGATTTATAAAGGACTTTCCTTAATGAATAAAAGTGAAGACAGATTTGTCTTCCTGCCTCATTTTGCAAAGTCACATTTGTAAAGTCAGGAGATTTCCATTCTTTCCCCTAATTACTCTCTCCCTCCAGAAGGCAGTTCTGCCGTGAAGAGGAGGCCTGGGGACGAGATGAGGGGACCCTAGTAGTGGCCTGGGTTCCTGAGAGCGCCACGGAAGGCTGCCCTCTCCCTGCCCTGGCACCACCTGTATGCAGAGCCCCTCCCCTACCAATGGTCTGGCGTTGGTGGCACAACAGTCCCTGTGGTGGTGTAGGACTGTCCCACGAACGCCAAAGGTGTGATCCATCATGTGACTGCCGAAAGTGCCCTCAAGGAGAGAGGAACCATCCCTGGTTGAGAACACTTCTATTGGCACCGGGCTAGGCATGGGGGCCTGGATAGGACACTGCTAGACACCCCCTTGGGCCCTCAGAGCCAGGGTAAAACGGCAACTTTGATCGTGGGAGACCAGTGGGCCCTGAGGCTAAAGGCAAGGCCCTCGTCCCCAGTGAGCACAGACAAGAAGGGGACACAGGCTCAGGGAGCCTGGGCAGAGGCCATGGGGAGAGAGGGCATTCACCCCAGCCCCTTTCTTACCTCCCCGTCTGTGCAGCTCCAGGCACCCCCGGAGTCTGCACAGCAGGGCTTGCATCCAAGCCTCTCCCAGACTCACTGCCTAGAACTCAGTGCCCTCAGGGGTCACCCACTTCCTCCACACAGATGTCCGGGATAAGTCACGTCCTGCTTCAGAAGCTGTAGCAGTGATGTCACCCCCCTGAACTGAAGGGCTGGGCTGGCTACTGTGGAAACACAGCTCTCAGGGCCCCTGGGCTATGAGCTGACAATGAACCCACCTGGGCGGCAGTCTCTCTCTCTTCAGAGACAACTCCTGATCTGCCAAGGTTGAGATGCACCTCCTCGGTTCAGCATCCCACTTCCTTGGGCTTAGGACCACAATGCCCTCGGGGTGTCTTGGGGACACGAGGGCCTCAGTGGTGGCCTGCCCTGGGCATCCTGGAGCTCTTGGGGCCTGTGCTGGCCCGACTCCCCACCTGGTCACTTGGGTCTTTGGAAAGCTTTCTCGAAATGAATGAACAAGGGGTGCCTGGGTGGCTCAGTGGGTTAAGCCTCTGCCTTCAGCCCAGGTCAGGATCTCAGGGTCCTGGGATCAAGCCCCACATCGGGCTCTCTGCTCAGCAGGGAGCCTGCTACCCCTCTGTCTCTGCCTGCCTCTCTGCCTACTTGTGATCTCTCTCTCTATCAAATAAATAAAATCTTTAAAAAAAATGAATGAACAATACCAAGACCAACAGTAATAATAACAATAATGGTCCTCCCACGGCACATTACCCCGCTTTAGCCACCTGACAGCCAGGTAAATGGTGGGGTTTACAGCCTAATTTGGAGATGTTTAACCAAGTCCTTGGGGAGGTCAGAGCCCACAGATTCTGAGCAATTCAGCCCATGAGACCAGGAGTTGGCCAACCTCCCCCAGCATCTCCACAGCCTCCGCTGGAGGAATAGGGTGATGCTTTCAGGAAATGTTCTCATTGACGTGATTTCTTCCTGACAGGGTTGCCTTGGTCTTGAAATAATGATTTAGTAAGAGATGACCCCATTTGTCCCCCACCCCAGCCCTTAGGTCAGATCTACCCTCTCCCAGATTCTCCCTCCTGGAAGGTGAACCCTGCTCCTCCCTCAACTCTGTGCAGAATTATGAGAGGACGCTGGAGTCAGCTGGAGACCACCCCATGGCTGGGGAGAGGACGGAATCTCAAAGCCGCCATGGTCCCCAGGTGAATTGATTACCTCTGTACAGTCCCAACCAGAGTCCTAGAAGGCTTATCTGAAAGTGAGCCAATGATTCCAACATACATCTGGAAAAAGAAAAAGATGAATGTGGCTGGGGAATTTTTAAAGAGAAGCGTAATGAGGAGGGCACTTGCTCTAATAAGAGCCAACAACTGACCATCCATCCATCCATGGGTGATGGGCCCTCCTCTGAGCACCTGACATTTGTTAATTACTTGAATCCTCACAGCAACCCGATGAGGTAGGTATTATGTTTAACCGTAAGAAACGGCCAGTAATGGCTAGCCTCTTGGACCTACGAAGGAGCAATTTTGTATTATTGTCACCCACATTTTGAAGATGGCAAAACCATGGCACAGAGAGGTTAAGTATGGTCCCAAGTTCACGCAACTAGCAATTGGTAGATTGAGAAATATATCCAGACAGACTGGATGCAGGATTAGTGCTTCTGGGATTACATTATATAATTGACAGACTAGCTACTCAGAAATAGACTCAAATATATGAAGATTGAATCTGCGATAAAGAAAGCTCCACAGGGCACCTGGGTGGCTTTCGGCTCAGGTCATGATCCCAGGGTCCTGGGATCGAGCCCCACATCGGGCTCTCTGCTCTGTGGAGAGCCTGCTTCCTCCTCTCTCTCCCTGCCTGCCTCTCTTGCCTACTTGTAATCTCTGTCTGTCAAATAAATAAATGAAATCTTAAGAAAAAAAAGAAAAGAAAGCTCCACAAATCTGTGTAAAATGAAGAATTATTGCATATGTCTTATTTGCTAAAACTGGCTAATTGGGGAAAAAGACAGAAAAGATCCTCACCTCCCACCTTACTGTGGATCAATTACAGATGGATTACAGAATTCAGTGTATAAAAGGCAACCTTCAGAACATAGAAAAGAGGATTAGCTAAATAATTATCTGCTGAGTGAGGAGGACACAAGGAAAGAATAGCAAGCTGTCTACGTAAAAAACGGAAGCTCCTGTTCATTAAAAAGATCATAAAAAATTAAATATATCAGGAGCAACTGGGAAAAATACTTGTCAAAAACATGTTTCCACATTAATGACTAGAATAAAAGGGAAAGGAAGGTAGGAAGGGGCATGGATGGGCCTTTCATAGAAGGTGAAAAGCAAACTCATTGATTCCCACAAATATTTATGGGGACACATTACTGGTCAGACACTGTTCTGGTCTTGGGATGTAGCTGGCATTCCAGGGGGTGAGAGTGACATTAAACAAACCAATGAATGAATGTCACATAATACCAGGCGTTACACAGACAAGTAGGTGATAGGAAGGAAAACAAGGCTAGATAAAGAGGCAGGGGGTGAGAGGTGCTATTTTAGATAAGAAGGTCAGGACAACCTTGTTGATAAGGTGACAGTGGGTAGTTCCCTGAAAGCAGAAGGGAGCAGGAAATGCACAGATCTGGGGGGAGAACATTCCAGGCAGAGGGACCAGCAATGAGACAACTGTGCCTGGAGCAGACTGGTGAGGAGGAAAGTGGTGGATGGGACACTGGGGTCACAGAGGTAGTAGTCAAGCATCCTGATCATGGAAGGCTTTGGAGATTCTGGAAAGAAGTTTGGAATTTCTGTCAAGTGCTGTAGGAAGCCACTGGAGGGGTTTGGGCAGAGCAATGCATACTTTTTTTTTTCTTTAATTGCTAATAAATGTATAAAATTGGCCAAAATCAGGCATGTCTGGGTGGCTCTGTCAGTTAAGCATCTGCCTTTCGCTCAGGTCATGATCCCAGGGTCCTGGGATCAAGCCCCACACTGAGCTCCCTGCTCAGCATGTAGTCTGCTTCTCCCTCTCCCTCTGCCTCTACCCTCCACCCACAGCTTGTGTTTTCTCTCTCAAATAAATTAATAAATAAGTAAAATCTATAAAATAAAATAAAATAGGTCAAACTCAAGGAGATATAAATTAAGACCAAAACAAAATAACACTTTAATCCTTTAACAAAGTTTGTAATATAAAAATAATATAAGAATTTATGACATAAAAAGCTAGTAAGATCAGACACTGATACATGGGATGTACCAGACACTGATACAGTGAGGTGGCCCTCATTCATGGCTGGAGGAAGCACATCCGTTCAATAAATAATGACTGAGCAGCCACCATAAACCAGTCTTTAAGGAGCCAGAGAGGTGGTTGTGGACAAGAGGGACAAGGGATGCAGGCCCAGGAGGCAGGGCAAATTTTTCTCTCAGTCTATTGTAAATTTGTTAGGCAATAAACTTTGCTATCAAAAAAATGAATAAGAAAACCACTATTACTACTTTTAGTGAACATTGTAACTAGAGGTCCTAACCAAAGCAGTAAGATAAGAAAAATTAAGAAGTGTAAGAATAAAGAGGGGAAATTAAAGTATACACTTAAAAACAAAATATAAGGTAATTGGGAAAATTACAAAATTTTCTTGAGAGACATTAAAGAATATAAAAATAAATGGAGAGAGGCATGATGATTGTGGATGGAAAGATTCAGTGTCATAAATGTGTCAATTATTCCCAAACCAGTTCATAAGATTCAAAATCATTTCTATCAAAACTGTAGGAGGATTTTTTAGGAACTTGTGTTAAGAATAGCTATATATAGGGGCACCTGGGTGGCTCAGTGGGTTAAAGCCTCTGCCTTTGGCTCAGGTCATGATCTCAGGGTCCTGGGATGGAGCCCCACATCGCATTGCATCGGGCTCTCTGCTCAGCAGCTTCCTCCTCTCTGCCTGCCTCTCTGCCTACTTGTGATCTCTGTCTGTCAAATAAATAAATAAATAATCTT
>ML111165.1:188634-201346 GCA_003697995.1 Taxidea taxus jeffersonii | reverse complement strand
GGCTCCTTGCTTGGCAGGGAGCCTGCTTCTCCCTCTGCCTCTGCCTGCCACTCTGTCTGCCTGTGCTCGCTCTCTCTCTCTCTCTCTCTAACAAATAAATAAATTTAAAAAAAATCTTAAAAAAAAAAAAAGAAAAGAAATGGAAGAGGATACATAATTCTTCAAATTCTTTTAGAGAGTAAGGAAGGGAAAATTTGGAGACCACAGACCTGCAGGAACTCCCAAACATCTGTGCTGGAGAAGTGCATGAAAACTCTTTTTTTTTTTTTAAAAGATTTTATTTAGTTAGTTGATAGAGATCACAAGTAGGCAGAGAGAGAGAGCAGGGGTGGGGGGGAGCAGGCTCCCTGCTGAGCAGAGAGCCCAATGCGGGACTTGATCCCAGGACCCCGAGATCATGACCTGAGCCAAAGGCAGAGGCTTTAACCCACTGAGCGACCCAGGCACTCTGCATGAAAACATTCTTGGCAGCCTGCTTGGTGACGGCAAAAACCGGTACCTCAAATCAGGAGGAGAATGAATAAACAAATTGTGGTCCATTCACTTGCTGGAATAGTACAAATGGATGAACTTCAGCGACACACAGCCTAGATAAATCTTAGAAAATCAGTTGAGTGAAAAAAAATAGAATTTCAGATTTATTAAGCTCAGAAATGAAAAAAACCAATGTGCTATATGACTTAAAGTATTTTTTTAAAGCAAGGGAAAGATTGGCACAAAATTCAAGATAGTGGTTATCTCTGTTGGAGGCACTGGGATGGTGGGTTTCTTTATTACTTGCTTACATAACTGATTAACATCTACTCCATTTCATTATCACACCTTGTCTAACTACAAATGTTCCCCAATTTTTACTTTGAAAATCTTCAAACATAGAGAAAAGTTAAAAGAACAGCAAGAGAAGATCTGTATACCCTTTGCCTACACTATATAATGGTTAATTTATTTTTATTATTTATGGCTGTTGAATCACTCTAAACCTCTGTGCATCTTCTGAGAATAAAGACATTGGCCCCCTTGACTCAAGCCATCAATGGCCCGAGAAGACTAACAGGAATTCTCCAATAGTATCTAATCTCCAGCCTGTGTTTGGATTTCCTCAACCATCTCACTTTTTTTTTTTTTAAAGATTTTATTTATTTATTTGAGAGAGAGCATCAGGACCCTTGACCATGGCCTGAGCCAAAAGCAGACTCCCAATCAACAGAGCCCCCCAGCGCCCCCTTCTCACATTAGATAGCTTCGTGAAAGACCAGCATCTGGTCAGTTTCATAAACTGCACCTGGTGGTTATAGATTTTGGTCTCTCTTACTCTACAGTTACACACCTGACACTGACTTTTTTGAAAAGATTTATTTACTTGAGAGAGAGACAGAGAGCACAAGTGTGAGGGGCAGAGGGAGGAGAGAGAATCTCAAGCATGGGGCATGGGGCTTGATCTCACCATCCTGAGATCTCAGCCTGAGCCAAAATTGAGTCAGATGCTCAACTGACTGAGCCACCCAGGCGTACCCTGACACTGACTTTTTGAAAGGCTTCAGGTGAATATTGTTATAAAATGCCTTCCTAACTAGAATTGTCCAAGTAGTGTTTCTTTCTCTGTCCTTTGTGTTTCCTCTAGGTAATTAAAGTCCTTAGGGCATGGGTTGGCTCTAAGAAAAGAAAAAGAATGCATTTTATTATATAAGAATTTTTCATTTTTATGTATCAAATCTGTCCATTTTTCTAAGCTTTTGGTTTCTATATCTCAGTGAGACAAGGCTTTTCCAGGATTATAAAAATATTCCATACATTTCTAGTATTCTTGTACCTTGTACTATTCTTGTACTAACATGTTTACGTTTTGTTCCAATCTATTTGGAATTTATTTTTGCATATAGGGGGTAAGAGTTGAAGTATACTTGCCCCTAAAAGCATAGCCAGTTGTCCCTCCTCATTTGTTAAATGGTTCATATTTTCCACTGATGCGAAGTGCTACTTTTATCATTTTCTAAATTCCCATCTGTTTCTGGTCCATTTCCTAGAACCTGGATATAACTCTGATCTCTTTGTTACAGGACAAGGAACAGAACAGGAGAGGGAACAGCATGTGCAAAGATGGGAAGGCCACCAAGTGGCACATTCGAGAAAGAGCGAGGCCAGGGTGCCTATGGGAGGGCAGCTTGTGGAAGACAGATCAGAGGAGGAGAGGGGCAAGATCACATGGGACTTTTGCAGGACAAGGTAAGCAACCGGATTTTTATCCTAGGGATGCTAGAAGCCATCAGCATTGAAAGCACAAGTTTCAGGAACTGACTTACATTTTAAAAGGTTTATTTTGGCTTCCGATGGAGATTCAACAAAGGGGGCAGCAGAAGAAGCAGGAAAAGCAGCTAGGGGCTATGGGAGTAACCTAGCACTTGGATTCGGGTGCCGAGCTGGAGAGAATGAGAAGTAGTCAGTGCTAGGGTGTATCTTTGGAGATGACAGATCAGACTGACACAGAGAGAGGTCCCTGATGGTTCCTGTGTATGTGGGCAAGAGGTATTGGCAAAAACAAGATGCTACTTACTCAGGGCAGATGTAGGAGGGCTCTATTGGGAAGGAATACTGTTTTGTTTGGGGAAATGTACTTGAGGTGACTGTTGGGCATCAGAGGCACTATTGTTGCCCAACCCAACACCTATTCTTCTATTTTCTCATTCCCACCCATAGAACAGAGGCTGGAAAAGAGAGGTACCATATTTGCTCTTGCAATGTCTGCATATGGCCCATGAGATGTCATAAAGGGAAAATTAGCTGGAGGATGGTGGAAAATCTGGAAATGTCTTTGCTTTCCTGATCAAAAGGACAGATGTGGATTTTGCCATCTCTTTATCCCATGGATGTAAATGCAATATCTGGAGTTGTGGCAGCCATCTTGCTAACAATAATAGCATGAAAGAACCTGATTTTTTTTTCAAAATTTTATTTATTTATTTGGCAGAGTGAGAGAGGGAACACAAGCAGGGGGAGAGGGAGAAGCAGGTTTCCTGATGAGCAGGGAGTCTGATATGGGCCTCGATTCCTAGACCCTGGGATTGTGACCTGAGCTGAAGGCAGATGCTTAACGACTGGGCCACCCAGGTGCCCCCTGATTTTTTTTTTAAGATTTTATTTATTTATTTGACAGAAATCACAAGTAGGCAGAGAGGCAGGCACAGAGAGAGGGAGAGGCAGGCTCCCTGACGAGCAGGGAGCCCGATGCGGGGCTCGATCCCAGGACCCTGGGATCATGACCCGAGCTGAAGGCAGAGGCTTTATCCCACTGAGCCACCCAGGCGCCCCTGATTTTTTTTTTTTTTTTTTTATAACACTGCTGAGCCATAGCACCAGCCCTGGACTGTCTGCCTCAAAATATTTTATGTGATACAATTAAACCTCTGTAATGTTTAAGGGATAGTGTCCTTAAGCCTCTGTTACAATTATTTGTAGCCCAAAGCATTCCTAACTATATACCATCCAAGTATCTACTTAGCATTGGATAGAAGAGTCTAGAACTCAGGAGAGAGGGAAGGCTAGAGGTAAATTTGGAAGTCAGCAAATATTGAAAACCTTGGGCCTAGATGAGATCATTTAGGGAGGTCGTGTAGGTACAGAATAGCTCAAGGCCTGAGTCCTGGGACTCCCAATTTTTGGAAGTGAAAAAAGGAGGAGGAACAGGCAGCAAAGATGACCAAGAGGGACCAGAGAGTGTGTTGTGTGTGTGTATGTGTGTACACACACGCATAAACCTCTGCTTTGGGAGTCACATGTTACAGGTATGTGCACTGCTCTGCAGCATGAATTTTTGTTCAGGATATATCCTAGAGATCTCCCCTTGTCAGGACCTGTCTACCTTATCCTTTTAATGGCCAATTATTAGTCTATTATATGGAAATTCCGTGATTTACATGTCATTCATTTAATAAGGATCCCTCCTATTGTTTATACATGTAATTAGTAAAAGAAAAATTAATGGAATTGGTATGATTAGCTAAACCATTTGGAGAAAAATACAATTTTCACAAATGGAAGAGGGATGAAAATTTGAACTGTAACGAGGTACCAGAAAACAACAAGAGTATAGTAGAAGAGAAATGGAGGTGAGGAAGGACTTTCTAAGGGAAGCACTAAGACAAAGAATCATAACAGTAAATGCTGATTTGAGGTCTCAAGTGTCGCAATTCGGCACCTTAAAAATGTGCAAAGTTCAAAAAGGAAACAATGAGAAACATTATACAACATGTGACCTGTAGCTGGTAATGCCTTGCACGTTCACATGTCATTAGGAGAAAGATAAATGCTCCACAAGGAAAGTGAGGAGAGAACACTCGGGGGGAACACCACCAAAACACCAGGGGTCGTTAAACATAAAAAATCGCAACCCAGTAGTCTTGAAATGCAGAAAAACCAAGAGATCCTTATTTTTGCCTTTAAAACAGAAAAAAAAAAAACTTAAATAATATGTTAGTCCTGGTGTTGGTGAAGCGCCGGGAACCAGGCAGCCTCCTTCCTGGCTGGTGAGTGTTTAAATCATATTAGCTATTTTTTTTTTTTGACGTGAAAAGTTGTTCATGCTCATTTAAGTTTAAAGAAGTAGGTTATCGTGACAATTAAAGGCTCTGTGTGATTATTGATTGGATCTTGGATGAGAGGAAAATCAGCTATAAAAGACATTATTGGGACAATTGAAGAGATTTGAATATGGACTGCATATTATATCATATCAATGGTAACTATCTGGGGAGTGATAATGGTCTTGTAGTTACGACAGGGAAAGTCCTTGTGCTTATTTATTTAAGGGTGAAATATCATGATGTTGGTAATTTACTTTCAAATGGCTCCGCCTAGTGTGTGTGCTCATTGTCATCTGTATGTCGTCTGTATCGTCTGTGTATCATCCATCTGAAGATCCCCACGATGTGAAGATGTGAGTAACTGGTGACTGCAGATGAGGTTTCTCAGAGTGTTTTCTGGAATACTCCATTGTTTCACTTTTATGTTGGCTTAAAAACCTTCAAAACCAATATTTGAAGGACAGAAGGGAAGAGTAGGCTACGGAATAGTTTGAAGAATGTTATTTTATGTTTTGGAGATTTATTTGTTTGAGAGAGGTGGGGAGAGCCAGGGAGGGAGAGAGAATCTTAAGCGGGCTCCATGCACAGCATGGAGTCTGACATGGGACTCGATTTCATGACCCTGAGACCCTGAGATCATGACCTGAGCCGAAATCCAGAGTTGGATGCTCAGCTGATTGAGCCACCCAGCTGCCCCTATTTTGTTTTTTTTTTAAACTTTTTTTAAAAGGTTTTATTTATATATTTGACACAGAGAGAAATCACAAGTAGGCAGAGAGGCAGGCAGAGAGAGAGGGGTAAGGAGGCTCCCCGCCGAGCAGAGAGCCTGATGCGGGGCTCGATCCCAGGACCCTGAGATCATGACCTGAGCAGAAGGCAGAGGCTTAACCACCTGAGCCATCCAGGCGCCCCCTTATTTTATGTTTTAAATAAAAGGACACATATACATGAATTTAGAAGGCTGAAAGATATAGATTCAAGTGGGGAGCGACTATCTGGGGTGGGCGGGTCCTAATTGTTCATTTTCTTTATTTTAAAAATAGTTACAGGAGTCATCAATGTTCAGATGAATCAGAAAATTCAAACAAGCAGAGAACAAGTTAAAGTCAAGATTAATCTCCGTGAGAACTCCTGTCAGCACTTGCTGCATGTTCTTTTGGAGGGTCTCCATGTATATATGTTTATTTTGTTTATTTCTTCTTTTTTCCGCTTTGTTTTTGTTTTTTTTTCTTTTATTATTTGTTTGTTTTAAAAAAATACATGTGTTTACATATATGTAATTCTACATATTTTCCTACCAAGAAAGGCCTCACACTATCCATGCTGTCTGATAACTGTCAGATAACTTGCTTCTCCCTCTGCTGTATAAACATCTTTCCACCTGCAGATGGATTAGGGGGAATTTTAATGTTATGTACGATGTTGCTTATTTGGATGTTCCAAATTTTCTGTGACAATAATAATGATGATGAGTTTTAATACTTGCTGTGAGCTTCGTGGGGACCAAGCACAGTTCTCAATTCTTTCCATGTATTGTTAACTCATTAAGTCTTCACAAATTATACCCATTTTACAGATGAGCGCTCGGAAGGCCTCGAAGCCCAGGTTGTCTGGGAGCATAGCCCCCGCCTTCACCAGCCCACTACGGGGCTGTGGCGATGAGCGTGGCATTCTCCCGTTCAAAGGTCACGTTATCTCTTCCACACCAAATGGCTCGGCTGCTGGGAGGAGCTGCAGCCGCTGGTCTCCGGGGAACTGGGCGTCCAGCCAGTCGTTCGTTTTCGGGAAGTCGTTTTCCCGAGCGAGGTCAAGATGAATGCCGCAGAGTGAAAGTGACCAAATCTCTGTGCATTTTGAAATCCACATAATCAGGGCACAGGTCCCCGGGCCAGTCGCCGCAGCCTGGTGCAGAGTCACCTGGACGGACCGCCAGGAGCCGGCAGCCGCTCTGGGGCCGGATCTGTTGCGTGTTTCGTGAGAGAAGGCCCTGCACACACGCGCATCACCCACTTCCTCAGCCAACGGCAGGGCGATGCCAAGTTCCCATGGTCCCTGCTAGTGTGCGCGTGCGCACGTGCATTCTCTACTTATGCGGGTCTCTGGTGTGTATGTGGGGGCGTGTGGTGTGTGCTGTGTGGTGTGTGTGTGTGCGTGGTGTGTACGTGTGAAGGTATGTATGCCTGATGTGTATGTGGTGTGTATATGCGGTCTATGCAGCCGTGCTGTGTGTAGTGTGTGCATGTGATGTGTGTGGTGTGTGTCTGGAATGTGTGGGGTCTGTGTCTGGTGTATAGTGTGTATTCCTACAATGTGTGTGTGTGTCATGTGTGTGGAGTATGTGGAGTATGTGTGTGGCTTGAGCATGTGTGCATGTCTGGTGTGTACGTGTCTGTGGTGTGTCTGGTGTGTATGTGGGGAGGGATGTGTCTGGGGGGGGTGTGTGAGTGTGTGTGTCTGGGGTGTGTCCGTCCGTCCGTGGGGTGTGTGTGTCTGGGGTGTAGTTGTGTGTTGGGTGTGGTGTGTGTGTGTGTCCATCTGTGGGGTGTTGTGTATCTGGGGTGTGTGTGTGTCTGGGGTGTGCGGCAGATGCGTGTGTGTGGGTACGGTGCTGTCTCATGCAGTAATGAGGTTCGTGTCCCTCCAGCTTTGCAAATAAACAGATCGTGAACACGAGCGGAGTTAGCGAGTGGCCAGTGCCACATGCAGATAAATAAGGGCTAATTGCCCGCAGTGTCTCTGGGTGTCAGGTGCGGTTATTGGGCCACATTTATGGGCCAATTAGGCGCCTTACTGGACGCGTGTGGTGATAAATTATGGCTCAGCGGCTTCTGGGAACGTGCTGGGGACGTGGGGCCACTGGAGCTCCATCTCACCGCTGGCATGCCTGACAAGCGAGGCTTTTGTCCCCATTTGGGCCATGGAGGGGACAGGCTGGACCCATCAGGGCGTCTCCAGGGGCACGAGCTCCACACATCCACCCCCAGATCGGGCCCACCTGCCATGACGGGGTCCCGCCCAAGGGCCTTGGGACAGCTATGGGGCTGCGACAGGCCTGGTGGGGATGGTCCCGACAGGCCCTGAGCGTCCAGCGAGGACACTCCTCAGACATTTCACGGTAACGACGAGGCTCAGTTTCCCAAAAGGAACGCTGTTGGTGCAAGTGGACCCTGGGTGCCCCGGGCGGTGCAGGCCATGGGGGGCTGGAGTTTGTTCCTTTCCTCACGCACGCCTTGGGTCAGTGGTATTTGGGGGCGCCGATATCCCAGACCCAGGCAGACCCAGGGCCCTGGAACCAAGGGAGACACAGGAGAGGGCTGACCTTTCCCACAGAGAAATGCACCGTGAAGGTCAGGGAGGGTGCCAAGAGCCAGTGCAGGGAGGCTTGACTGAGCTGGGGTTAGGGTGGGGGATGTTTCATCTGAGACCCCAAAGACGAGAAGGAGCTCGCCATAAAGAGCGGGGTCTTCCCAGGGGGAGGCAAAGGTAGATAAAGGTCTGGAGCAGGAGAGGCCAGGACACGGAGTGTGGCTGGAGCTGACCACGAGGGGCAGAGGGGCAGGAGAAGGCAGGGGAGGGACAGGAGGGCAGAGCAGACGGCCGGGACTGCCTTTAGGACTGAGGACTTGCTGTCAGAAGTGGGGAGCAGGGGGACACCTGGATGGCTCAGTTGGTTAAACATTGGACTCCTAATTTTGGCTTGGGTCATGATCTCAAGTTCATGGGATCCAGTCCCACATAGGGGGGTCTGCGCTCAGTGGGGAGTCTGCTTGTCCCTCTCCCCTGCTCTCACTCAAATAATCTTAAAAAAAGAAAAGAAGTGGGGAGCTGTGAAGGGATCTCATGCAGGGAGCAGTGAGATCAGATCTCCAGGATTGTTGGCGGTGGGCTGGGGGGGCGGGGAGACAAGAGCAGGCAAGGGAGCAGCTGTGGTCCCCTGGGGGAAAGACTGGGCAGGCTGAGAGCAGAGGGAGAGCACCTGGGAGGGAAGGGGAGGAGGTCAGGGGGCTTGGGGTGGCTGGGCCTGCCAGAAGGTTCCATGTGCAGAGTCAATGGTGAGAGGTGTCTTTGAACTTTGTTCCTCCAGATTCTGTGAATTATGGTTTGCTCCGAGCCCGAATGCTTCCTAAATTTTTATCTATTTGTTTTAGGCATATATTTAATCAATTAACCAACCATTTCTCCAATTTTAGTATGAACAAGAAATACTTACACAGAGAAAATGTGGACAGGAACTCCCCAGGGAGGCAGCACTGCAAACATTTTGGATTTTTTCCCCTCAATATGAAATAAGCATAAAAAATAACTTTTAAGACAGCTTATATAAATTCTTTATTAATAGAATCTTATGTATATTCTGTATCCTAATTTTTTAAGTTTTTTAAAAGATTTTATTTATTTATTTGACAGACAGATCACAAGTAGGCAGAGAGACAGGCAGAGAGAGAGAGGAGGAAGCAGGCTCCCTGCTGAGCAGAGAGTCCGATGTGGGGCTTGATCCCAGGACCCTGGGATCACGACCTGAGGCAAAGGCAGAGGCTTAACCCACTGAGCCACCCAGGCGCCTCCATATCCTAATTTTTAATTTCCATGCTATTACTTTCCTAAGCGATAAACACATTTGAAATGACTCCACTTTCTATTTATGGAGGGACATGGATTTATTTTACTATCGCCCTTCTGTTAGACTTTGGGCTTGTTCCCCAAACTTTTGTTGTTATAAATACCGTGGATGTGAACATCTCTCCCACAAATGTTCAAGTAGCCACGTTACTCCTTGGGCTGATTCCTAGGCATCAAATTCATTCATGTCACCAACACGTTTACGGGATGGAGGTGTTGTCTAGGCCCTGGGCTCCTGGGCCAAAGGGAAGGTTCTCAGGGCATTTTCCACGATTCCACGGGGCTTTGCAGAAACGCTGGTTGGCTTCGTTTGCTCCAGTGGTGCGTTCTTGTCAGTGCCCCCGGAGCCGGGCCAGCACTGAGTACGGTCACTTTCCAAGATATCAGCTGTGAAATCTGAAGCTTCCATCTTGCGTTTGTTACCTGGCCGGAAGGTGGGGACAGTCTTGGGTGGGGCTGACAGCCCACTGGACATGTCTCTGGGGGAGCCGCTGTTCTGGGTTATTGACAGAGGGCGTTTTGGGGACCCACATGGTGGATGGGCGGAGGCCACATGCTGCCTGACACCCGCTCTCCTCCTCTTCCTTACCACCAGACCCTCCCCGCCCCGAGCTGCCACGTCCTCCAGGCTCCTTTGCAGCCCCAAGTGACCTCGTCCAGTGTGGCCAAGGACAGGGGCGGTCAATGGAGCCACGAGTGGGGCTTCGGGCAACACCGGATGGGAGAGGCCTGCCCGCTGCCTCTCCCCTTGCCTTTCCTCTCCTTCCTGCGTGGCATGCAGAAGCTGGCAGTGGAGAACCTCACATGGGTGCCTGGAGGTAACACACCCACGGACCGTGGTTGACCAGCTGGCTGGAGGAGGCTGGGCCCGGGAGGCCCTCCAGGTGTTCGTGCCTGCCCTGGCTTGCTGCCCAGTCCCTTATGTCATTTAAGGTACACGTTACCAGATCCAAGAGAACCAACGTGCGTGTAAGTGGAACAGATTCCTCCTCAAGCACTTTCTTTGTCCTCCTTTTGCTCTGAGTCCCCTGTAAGACAAGGAGCCTTCGTCACATTTTGCTTGTGGCCTGCTAGCTGCTGTGGGAGCATGTTGCTGGGGCCTGTGTGACCTCGTGTGGCCGGTGGGATGCTGTGGCCCCCCGGGCCATGAGACAGTCTCCGCAGCAAATGTCAGTACGGACGTGTCGTGGGATCATAGGGCTTTATGCTTACTGCCCTGCAAGAGTGGTGAGGGAGCGAATATCTGCCCATCTGCAGAGAGAAGCATCTGGAAGGTGTCACCAAACTGCTGACTGGTGATGTCTGGGTGGTGGCAGTTGGGTGCTTTAGTTTTTTGAGTTTGGGGGTAAAGATACTGTGTATTTTGTGTGAGAAAAATGTGATGCTACTCATAATGAGAGAGTATTGATAAAGGCATTCTGGAAGGGTTTTCTTTCCTAGCCACCCGGGAGTCCTTATCACACATCTGGGGCAGCGTGGTCCATAGCAAAGACTAGCAGCGCAAGGACGCTTGACAAGCCTCTGGAACTTCTGGGCCCAGCCAATCCCTGGCTGGAGCTACAGCCCCTTGCAGTGGCTTGAGGATGAACAAGTGGGAAGAAATGTCCCTCATGGTCCCAATGCCGTGACCACAGCATGTGTGTGCCCGTTTCCACACGCGAGAGGTGGCGGGAGCCCAGTGCCTCCCTCCTCTAAGCACCTCTCCTCTCTGACTGACCTCGCCTGAGCACACACATCCAATTAGTCGTGATGAATGGCCAACACGGCCCGCCCCCTCCCCAAGCCCCCACAAAACCTCCACAAAAGCAGTGTAGACATATTTTCATTTCTTTATTAGAAAGAGGCCTCTACACCATAGCCACCTCTCTCCTTTACTTTACACATTTTTCTTTTTCTCTTTTTTCCCCCCTTGGAATACTGTACAGCTGACACAAAAAATCCCAATGCAGGAAAATACAAACTGGCATATTTAATCAAAACAAAATCATATGAGATAACAAGCAAAGTGAAATGTCTGTCAATGGTTTTAATTACAGTACAAACAACATAAATAAAGCATCATTGAGTCATTGTGAAACAAACTTGCTGAATGAGGTAATAGAAAGACAACCCAAAAAAAACCCCCAAAAAACAAAAAAAAACAAAGAAACCAAACCCATCTCTGGATTAAACCCCAGGCCGCTCTTCCATCTTCTATACATCACTATTTACAGAAACAGAAAAATGTGCTGAGAGGTGGGCAGAGACTCGGCCTTCCCTGTTCCCTCTAAGACATGCCTCTTGGTTGCCACCTTTGACCTGCTCAGGCCCCTGTTCAGAAACACATGCGTGGCCCTATGTGAACCCCATCAAGGTCATGGGCAGGAGGGTGGGGGGGCTGTCTGGGGGCAGGAAGCACTCTTAGAACCCAAGTGGCCGTGCCTGGGGCTGGAGTGGCCAACTCCTCCAGTCCTTCCTGGGGCAGCCAGCTCAGGGCTCCCAAGGCTTTGTGCAGTGCCCTTAGTCAAGGCCACACGGCATCCTCCCCAGCACATGGGTGCTCAGACTGGGACAGGGGTTGCAGCCTCAAGAGTTTGATATATTTTAGATAAAAGCCCAGCTGGAGGAGGGAAACCGTGATGTTTTTCAAGGTTCGGAGAAGGCATGACTTCTAACCTCGAGATGTATGATGTGCCATAAAGCAGTTTCTAAACATACCTGTCGCCCATGCACCGTGGAACAGCCCGATTCCCACTCAGGTCCGCCTATGCGCCCTGGGGCAGGACGGGGAGGGCGTCCTGTGCTCCTGTGAGTGGTCAGTGAGGGCTCACTCCCCGCTCTGGCTCCAGCTCACGCACCCTTGGTCCCCTCTGTTCTCCGACCCTCGAGGAGCCCAGGTGGGATGAACCTTTCCCCCAGGCCACTCAGTGGAATGTCAGCTGACGAGCTGGGTGCAGTGGTCATCAGCGGGGCTGCCCCAGGGTCTTTGAAAGAGGCCTGTCACTCAGGCTTTCTACATCTGGGTGCTAGACCAGGGGTGGAAAGCCTGGCGACATCCTCCATCAAGCCTGGACACTCCCCATCTTACTCACGGGATCACTGACGGTGTAGGCTTCTGGGGGTTGGTGCCACAGCCCGTTACTCGTGTTTGGGCCAGCTCAGATAATTCACTTCCCAGGCCATCGTGGACATTGCATGGCACGGGGAGATCAGGGCACACTCTGGTTTGGGGGCAGCTGCTCCCAACACCTGGTTGTTCCATTTGGAAGATCCCCCAAAGCTCTCACACGTAGTATCGCTTTCTTTCACCTGTGTATCAAGATGAATGCCAGACACGGGATCCCCACTGACCGTGAATTCTACACTAGACCTCACTTGACTTTGACAGGCAAGTCTCTGTCATATGGCTCCATCCTGACCCTCGGGGGGCGTTCTCTGCAGAAGCCACACACCAGGTCCAAATAAAACACAAGCCCTGAGCTGACCTTGTGCACCCCGACGAAGGCAGTTTGCCCTGTACAGACCCCGCAGCTGCC
>ML111165.1:171518-188234 GCA_003697995.1 Taxidea taxus jeffersonii | reverse complement strand
ATCCAAAACGAAATGGGGAATCCATTAATATTGCTTAAAAAAATCTCCGTAAGGACAACCTTTCTTCTCAAAGGGGAAGAACACCCATGTTTTTGAAATAGGAGTTCTAAGCTGTCACCTGTCCCTTCTTCCCGGAGAGGGTCCCGTGCGGGCCTGCTGACCCCGAGCGGCAGGGAGGCACTCTCCTCTCCAGCCGCCTGGCCCTTCCGGCTTCCAAGGGTCACCTCGGGTCACAGTGGAAATAAAAGACTGACGCTGTTCCTGTCTGCTCGAGGGACGAACCCACTCCCCCCTTGTCTCTTCTGCGTAACTGGAAGCAATTCAACGTTTGGACTGAAAGATGACCTGACTGAGATGCTTGAACCATGAAGGGTCCACCAGGGTGCAGGGTACAGAGCAGGGTGGGGGCCGACCCCCCACTCCCCACCCCGGGCCAGGCGAGGAGCCAGAACCCTGCCCATGTGAGCCGAACACCTGGGGGGCCTGGCCTGGCCGTGGCATGGGCGGGGCCCACACCGAAGCCTCACTGACCACAGGGCTTTCAGAAGAAAGTCACTTGGGAATTAAAAAAAAAGCAACATTGTTGATAATGGCCCAAAGTGAAAAATCCAAGTCTGGATGCCAAAGACCCTTATTTAGCTTTTTGGTGAAGGATGAGGGTGGAAATCACTTGAAGACAGGACTTCACAATGTGTGAAGCCCACGTTCGAGGAGGCAGTTAGAAATAAATTATATTTCCTGGGAAAGAAAGATGTGTATCTTCAGCACATTTCTATTTGAATTCCTTCCTGACTGCTTTTCAATTTGTTTGCTTGAAGGACATAAATACAATCCAGGGGAGTTCTAGAAAGTCATGCCGACCTTGTGGGGAGCGTGAGGGATGGAAATAGAGCAGGTGGGGGAGGGGCAAACAGCCCATGGAGGGGTAATGGATTTGCTTTCCAATTATCTTTGCCTTTTGAGAAGTTCTGGAGCCCGGATCATACTTACTCGTAGAGACTCTACATTGCTGCAAGGCTTCTGAACCTCCCTAGGTGGGAATGTTGATTTCTTATTTCCAGGACATTCTAAATGCCAGGAGGAAGGGCTGGCAGAGCTGGAGCCGTGGTGACCTGGGTCACCCTGGAGCACAGCTCGGGCTGGGGTCTGGGCAGGATCCAAGACCCCCCTCGAGGGGAAGTTATATTCACCAGCTGCAGGCACAAGATCAGCCGAATGCCAGCCTCAAGAGGGAGAGCAGTTGCGGCGACGTGCCCGCTCACCGTGCAAGTGTCCAAGTGATGCACGAGAGGCCCCAGGGCCTCGACCTCTGCCAGCCAGGGTGCTCTTCAGCAAGCTCTGAGGGGCAAGTGTGGACAGCAGCCTCCTGGTGGCTTCTGAAGGACGGGAGGCCTGAGCCAACGACACAGCAGGGCGTCAGAGAGAAGGGGTCACCTTGGGTCTCAAGGGATCTTGGTGAATGCGTGAGGGTAAGATTCAACCCTTTACTTTGCCTCTGGAGAAGCAAAATCAGACCACAAAGACGGGAGGATAAACGTCAAGAAGTGAGCAGTGGAGCTCACCCCTTGGGGCAGGGGCTCACAGAGAGTCTCACTCATCCTCTGGCTCAGCCTAGGGGAGGGGGACTGGTGAGCATGCTGTCACAGGCTCCCCAGGGCGTGGCTGGAGAAAGGGAGCACCTCTAGCCTGGGGGCCACTCTCTATGTGGGTGTGCAGGCTTTGATGCCATCAGCATCTCTGTTCTTCCCGAACACTCCCATTTCCTAAGCTTCCAGGCCCTGGCAGGGTATCTGGCTGGCAGTGATCACATTGGTTGGAAACCAACGGGTCATCGGATCCTGCAAGGCCACCACCCCCAAGTTTCACAGCTGAGGAAAGAGCGCCCCAAAGCCGGGGACCTGGCCAGTGTCACCCAGGAGGGGCAGCGAAGCTAGGTGAAGCCGGGTCTGCTCAGCCCTAGGGCTGTCCTTCTCATCACTGGACCCTGTTCTCCCCTCATGAAGTCAGTGACTGCTCCTTTGCAGATGGAGAGGATGACCTTGGAAGGGTGCAGAGGTTACAAAGACTGGGGAAGACTGGTCCCGAGGCCAGATGGCAGAGGCTGGGTAGATGGCATCAGGCTAGACAAAACTTCAGAAGACAGGCAGAAGAGCAAGGCCCTGCTGTGGTGCCTGGGGTCACAGGTAAAGAATGGGCTCTTTTTAGGGTTCTGGTCAAGAGTAATCCGCAAGAGCCCTCGACAGCCCTGGGATCGGCAAGGACCCCCTGCCTTCCCCTGCTCTCCGGGATAGTCACACACAGCGTGGAACTGTGGGAGACACGGAACTGTGCCTGCTTATGGGGCCAAAGACTTATGAACATGTCACTCACCCTCGAGCTGCTCAACTCCTGGGACGACAGGAGACAGAGGGGCTGGTGCCCCATGACTAGGGCTCTGGGCTTGGTAAGCTATCCTCCTACCCAGTTCTGGAAGTCTGCTCTCAAGGGATCAGAATTGAGGCTCCTTCCCCTGCAGAGTTTCTGGCCAGATGGGGAAGCTACCCTCCCCGGTGGCCATGTACACCTGTGCCTACCCCAGCAGGTGGTTTCACGTTTGGGGAAATTTACTTCTGGATAGAAGAGGCTATGGGGATGATGCGGTGCTGTCTTCTCATCACTGTCACTTCACAAAACTTCCATGGGAATAGAAAGTGACAACTCAACCCCCTTCCCGAACTGGTCATCTAACACCAGCCCTTGTGGCTTTTTGCCTCCCCGCCTCAATGTTAGCATAGATTAGCTACTGGCCACCTTTTTTTTCAAGGAAAACCCTTGAAACCCACCACTGCCTCCCCTCTGCTGCCAAAACTCGGGCTCAGGAAAGCTGGCTGCCTCCCAGCGCAGATCAACATTGCTCAAAATAGCAGAAGAGGGGTCAAGTTTTCTGAGAAGGGATAAGTGAAGTCCCCATGCCTGAGAGAGGGAAGGGAGAAAAAAACAAACAAAACAAAACAAACCAATCTAGCATTCAGGTCGTGAAAGGCTAAGTGAAAAAAGAAGTCATTTGGGAAAATATTATATTATAAACACATATAATAATATGTACACACTCATATATATCTCAAAGGGAAGCCTGGCAAGGAATTCTGTTTCTTTTCAAAACAAGGCTTCGCTATATGAATAGAGCATTCCTATACTGGGAGTTAACTACAATGAAATAATTTAAGAATTTCATTTATGCTGTATCTGCGTTCACTACATAAGGTCTATGCTAGAAGCCAGGCTGTGCAGAGGCGAACGCGTACAGCTGCATCAGAACGTGACGCGTTCTTCAAAAATAGGCAACAACATTTTTTTTCCTATTCACATTTAAAATAACTACACAGTGATGAAACACAGAATTAAAAATCGTGGGTGGGGGTGGGGGGAGAATTAGGGACCTGTTGTCAAGACTCCCAGCCTCTTGGCTTTCACACCTGCTGTTCCTGGAGCCCGCTGGCTTCCATGAAATGGAATCAAGGTTAAACATGTCCATGAAACACTGACCCACATACAAATTCTGTGTAAAGCTTTACTTTTTTCCCCACCTACTTAAATTTTTTTTTCTTAAAAAGTGAAAGAAGAGAAAAAACTCTTAAAAAATAGGTTTAACACAGAAGAGCAAGAGACCTGCCTGGAGGCTGTGGGCAGATGTGACCGGGCGGACGTAGCCCTGCTCCTGGGCGACACTGGGCCCAGGGTCATCTGCCAGGGGGACAGCCCTCTTCTCACTCCGACTTGCTAAAGGGTTCCAGGCACAGCCACCCCTTCCCTTTTAACCTAAGGTGTTGTGATCTGATTTTTTACTCTGTTTGGCCATCACGCTGAAGGCAGCTAAGTCAGAAGTCGCCCCACACCTCGGGGACGGCAGGTTAGGTGCCAAAGTAAAGGAAATGGAGGGTCTGGCCACCCAGTGAAGTGCCTGCCAGCAATGCCCGCGAGTCGGCCGGTCATGGCCTGCCTCTGCCCAGCACCCAGGGCTGGGACTCAGAAACTCATCCCTGGCTTCCCCAGGGCCCCCTCCTCTGGATTGGCCGAAGTGGCATCAGATCTAAGCAATGAGAAATCACATGTCTCCCCCCCTTTCTCTTATAGGCATCTAAGTGTCTTTTTTTTTCTCCTTGATTTTAATAAGCAAATTGTACCACCATCGTCTTCTCATAGTTTCCTTTTTAAAAGCTGTCGATCACATTAATGGAAGTGTTTGCTGCTGGGAGTGCTTTCCATGTACAACGATCTGTAACCCTCTTATCTCAACTAGTTGCACATTATTAGTTCACATCCAGTTCAATTTATAAATTAACAGAGGTGCCATTTGTCTGAACAAAAATCAATGCATATTTATGAACTTCTTTTATTCAAATAGATTTTCACAATCTTAGCTACAGACATGACACAGAAGCCTGTGTGACACTCAGGAGTAGCCTGGCAGTGACTGAGACCCAAGACATCAACCATGGCAAAAGGAAGTAAAATCTCTTAGATTTACAAAAAGAAGCCTTTTGTGCCTTTACTGACTTTACTACATGGCCTTGAAATGTTATTATTAGCTTGAATTCGTGATTTCCTTTCGAATTTCCGATTTACTCTTATTTATTTTTTCCATTTTGTTTTTGCACCAAAGAGACTCCAGTCAAATAATACTCAGCAACTGATTTCCTCTCTTTGGACTGAAAAATTAAACAGATACTAAATTATGACAGTGAATTTAGAAAGGAGGGCTCCAAGGGCTCGAAAGAACATGTCTGGGATAATACGATGCTTCTGAGAAGTATTGCAATCACATCGTGGCAATCATCAGAGCGTGCTGCGTAACTACCTCCCCAGCTAATATGCTTTCTTCTCGGTGATGACTAATCATGTTCTATTAAACAGCGGTAATGCTGGAAGAACCCAACTATGCAAGTGTAATGAAGCCAGTATTCTCCCTGGACAGATTAGCTACAACTGATTTGACACATACCATCATAGGGGCTTCAAACCTGACAAACTCTGCTTGCTTCTGATTTATGCCGTCAAGCTCCTCGGAGAGGAGATGAAATCCGAGTGTTCCGTTTGGTAGAGGTGAAGTGTACTGATGTGCTTAACTGCCGGTTAAGGAGAGTTACCCTTCTCCTTTCTCCTCACCTCCCCTCCCCCTCTCGACCCTGTCCCTGTCCCTTGTGCCACGCTCTGGGTCTCCAGGCCGCCAGACAGAGGTTGGGGGGGGGTCCCTTGCTGTGTGCTATCCGTCAATAAACCGAGGCCCGCCGGTAGCTCCTGCTTGTCGCTAGGGGAATTTATGAAAAGGACTCCATTCAGCAGCCTCCTGGCCTCCTCTTCGCCCCGCAAGGATGGTCAGGTTTTGTGATTTCGCGTGGGGTGAGGGCAGGTGGGCGGGTGGCAGGCGACCAGCAGGAACAGAGTGGGGACGCGACGGGACTCACGTGTCATGACTTCCGAGAGAGGGCGCAAGGCTGCAGGCGCCCGGGTGTGGCAGGCAAGGGGTGTGCGGTCCTCAGATGATGGTGGGCACCCTCCCACTGCTGCTGTTCCGGTTATTGTTCTTCCGGGACAGGTTGGGGGTGGCCATGAGCACGAAGCGCTCATCAGGACAGCCGTACTGCAGTAGCACATCGATGCACTCCTGGCTGGAGGCCTGGCGCGCATAGGCCAGCGCTGTGTTTCCATGGGCGTCCCGGGCCATGACGTCCACCCCATACTGCGGAAGCAACAGAGGGCCGTTAGGTCACTGGCAGGGAGCGGCTCAGCTTGTGCTGGGACATGGACCCCTGGGATGGGCTACACATGAGCTGGAGGGGAGCTGCATGGCCGGGTACCACAACTCGTCCCTCTGTGTGTTCTTTGAAAGAAAGTACTTTTTGGGGGCACCTGGGGGCTCAGCAGGTGAAGCATCTGCCTTTGGCTCAGGTAATAATCCCAGGCTCCTGGGATCCAGCCCCGTGGCGGGCTCCCTGCTCAGCGGGGAGTCTGCTTCTCCCTCTCCCTCTGCCTGCTGCTCCCCCTTGCTTGTGTGCATGCTCTCTCTCTAATAAATAAAATCTTTAAAAAAATAATGTGCCTTTTATTTTATTTTTAAGATTTTATTTGTCAGAGAGCGAGGAAGAGCAAGTGAGCACAAACAGGGAGAGATGCAGGCAGAGGGAGATGCAGGCTCCCCGCTGAGCAGGGAACCTGATGTGGGACTCGATCCCAGGATCCTGGGATCATAACCTGAGCTGAAGGCAGACGCTTCACCAACTGAGCCACCCAGGAGCCCTAATAATGTGCTTTTTACAAGGAAAAGCCCCTCCTTTGTGTGGCAGACCAAGGATCATTCTCATGTTGCTATTTCTATTCTGACTTTGCAACTGTAAAAACAAAAAATAATCACTTCTTGATCTTGGAGATGATTCCTTTCCATTGTAGGAAATACATATGTAATACACAAGAGCACAGAAAGTCAGCTCGTACCGCACTGCACTATTCAGTCTGACCGCAGGCAAGTGTTTTCCTCCGCGCGGGCCAGGGACCTCTCGGTAGCAGTTTTCCTCCACCTTCCACGGGACCTACAGTGGCCAAGCCTGGAGCAGGCTGCCCCCATGGGGTGTGGGCTTCTCCGAAGCAGGTGCCCCCACCAACCCCCGCCCCAGCGGCCCAGGCAGTGCCCTGCTCTGCATGTTCTCCCTTCCCTGTCCCCATTCAGGCTTCATGGCAAATGCTTCCATTGATATTTAAAAAATAATTTCCCCTAGTAGAAGTTAGCCAGAAGAGTCAGAAGAAGCCCTTTGGTAAAGTCCTACTGTATTAATCACCAATCTCTGGGTCCAGTATTTTTGTGTCTGGAAAAGGGAAAACCACATAAATTAGCTGTGTCCTTGCTTTCCATCCTGCTCTGAAGTAAAGATGCCAGGAGTCTGTCATAAAAGGAACAAGAGGGACACCTCCAGCCACGCTCCACCCAGAGGGGTCACGAGAAATGCGAACTCTGCAGACACCATGACCCATGGCAGGTGGAGTGTGTCCCGCTCACCTCCTCCCTTTGCTCCCTCAGTCCTCCAGGGGTGTCCTCACGCAGGGGAGCCTAAGAGCCAGGGGCCTCCACACCAAAATCCCCCATGCCCTGTCCACACTGCTTCCCACCTTGAGACCTGTGACCCTCTGCCCCAATGATGCCTGCAGAGCAGAACACGGTGCCCCCCCGCGCAGCACCCGGGCAACCTACCCAAATCAGGAGCTGTGCCAGGACCACGTTCCCCTTCCGGCACGCCAGGTGCAGTGCCGTGCGGCCATCCCCCTCTCCACAGGTTTCGTTCACCTCCTCCCGGGAGCCATGGGCCAGCAGCAGGATGACAGCCCGCAGGTCCTCATCGGCAGTGGCCCGCAGCAGGTGCTGGCCCAGGGACAGCTCCGTGCAGGGTAACGGCGCCAGGAAGAGCTTCTGCTCGTACTTGGCTCGGATCCACCGCTCTTTCTCTTCCCTGCAAGAGCCACCACATGGGCACGGTCACGGTCACTGCCAGGAAGGACAACCAAGGCTGAAATGCCTCTCTGCCCCAGCACCTAGGTGGTCTGGTGCCCTCAGGGCAGAAGTGCAATAGCAGGAGACAGGTGCCTCCACGGAGCCACAAGGAAGCCCTTGGAGAGACAGGCCCTTGTTTTCCAGACTGGGGTCCCTGCCCAGCAGCATCAACACCACCTGGAAACATGCTAGAAATGCAGATCCCCAGGCTCTGCCCCAGGCCTCCTTGAATCAGAACCTCTGGCGAAGGGAGTTCTGATGCCTGTAGGTGTGCACAGAGGCCCACGGCCTTGAGCTCTCACGTGATTTCTTTTGGTTTCAGCCCAGAAGCTTGAGGAACCACCTTCCTGCCCAAGACTCCATGCATGGCAGGGCAGCCTGGAGGCCCCCTCTACTGTAAGCAATGACAGCTTTTAGTTGGGGTTAGAGGACCCTGCTGGAGTTCAGGGCCAGGGGACAGGATGGCCACGGGGCTCCCCTACCCGGGGGGTGACCCTGAACTCTTAGCCCTTAACTCGGAGCCTGGGAAGGGAGTGTGTGAACTCCCCCGGGGTCTCCCAGTGCTTCGGTTAAGGGACATCTTGTTACAGACCCACGTGTGAAACCACAGAGACCCCAATGGAGAGGTCTGGCAAAGACAAGCAAACTAATGCAGTTACGACTTGATTTTGTAACCTCTCTGGAGACGGGGGAAGGCTGAAGTGGAGAGCGTCAAGGTATTCGAGGGCCCAGCCCAGGATATAAGGCAGGGGGCCTAAGGCCAGAGCTGAGCTAGGGGTGCAGGAGGGGATGATACAAGGAGGAGAGGGGAAGGGCCTGGGGACACAGACGCAACGAGCTGCAGCTGTGGTCCCTCCCCCAGGAGCTCTGGCCTTCTGGGAACTTGGTGGGGGGCAGGGTGGGTCGGGATCCAAGTGGGACAGGATGCTGCCTATGACATCTGGAAGGAAGGCTGAGCAAAAGGGGTGGGGGGAGAATGGGAAGAGAAAGTAGAGAGAAAAGGAAGAAACGAACTGCAAGGTGTGTTCATGGATTTTGGTTTCTCAAAACGGGGTGCAAGAGACACTTCTCAGTGTCACGGCCCTGCAGCCTTGCTTGGGGCGAAGGGGAAAGGCTGGAGACTGAAGGGGGATTTCACAAGTAGCTTTGGAGGTAGGCGAGTCTGGGGGGGGGGGGCGCCGGTGTTGGGGGGGGGCGAGCCTGAGGGGCGGGCGTGCACAGGGTGCGGCTAGCCAGACAGATGCTTTTCCACGAGAACGATGAGAGATGAAAGGACAGCCCTGCAGAGCAGAGTGACTGTCGTTCCTGAGACTTAACACACTGCTTCACCGCTGCCCCTCCTACAACCCATCGTTTCCTCCCAGAGAAAGATCAGGGTACATAGCTACACACCACACAGAGAATCACTTAGGACCTCCGTGATACTCTAGAAAGAAAACTCATTAACCATGACATTTTTTCTTCCGAAGTACAGAAGAAAGGCCTTGTTTACACCTTTTACCCATGTTTACATTGCTCCTAGTGATCTAGTGTCGGGTTAGCCCTAATCTGTTTTTAAATACTTAGGCAAACAAATTCTTCCAGGAGTAAATCTGGATTAGTTTTGCTTCACTTCCTGGTACATGCGAGTGACCCCAGAGTGACCCCCGACCCTTTTCATGAGGAGATTTCCAGGACAAACACTTGGCTACAGCTGAGAACCCACCCCACACCCCACCCGGGATGCAGCCCCATACCCAGTCCCCACTTGGGACAAAATACAAGCACAAAAGCTCCGGGTAGGAGAAAGAAAGAACGCTGCAAACAAATCATGTTTCTCATGGTATTAAAAAAAAAAAAAAACCTTATTTAAAATGTATTTAACATATGTTGATGCATTTCATAAATCACCAAAGAGAAGGAGCAAAACGTGAACGCAATGAAAAGGGGCAGTAGTGAAGGATGTGTCCAGATTTTCAAGCTCCAATTTGCTAACTCTCGGTTTTGGGGGCAGGCATTAAAATCAGAGCTGTTTTATTCTGCTCTGGTGGATTTTAATGCGCACTGCCAAATCACCCAGGGATAAAACAGAGAACTGAACACGGTAACTATCATCCTCACTATAATTATCCAATTCTCTTTTTTAATATTCGGATGCCCCAGGCGAAGATTGAGGACAGCCTGAAGCTTCTGAGTCCTGTCCGGTGGCCGGTGTGTTCTCCTGGGGAACTGAGAGTGACTTTCTGGCTGGGGGTCGGGTCACCCCCACAAACAAGTTTGCCTGGGTTCATGGCAATCAACACACGTGTCAACGACTGTACTGTTTATTAAATTGTTTCTTACTTTTCAAAGTCGGTGCTATTTACATCACAAAGGCGGGTCCAGATTTTAGGGGGCTGAACACTATTTTGGGAGCTCTTTCAGAAGAAAGACTGTAATGTTATGTGTGTGAAATTAGGAACAGGGTCTTGGAGAGGGTTCCTGCAAGGGAAGGCCCAAGGCCTGAGCTCTTCCCAGCTGGTCCACCTGCAACCCCGCAGAGCTGGAGGGAGGTGACTGATCCCAACAAGGCTTCCGAACCTCCACCAACTCAGAAACAGAGAACAGGCTTGCTACGGGGGCTGTCCTCAAAGGACTACTGCAAGGACTTGGTGGGGACTGCCTCTTCTAGCACCACTCCACCTGGTCCCCCTAGAACTGTCTTAACGTGTGGCTTTTGTCGTGTGGGGGAACTAGGGCTCTTCACCAAGACTTCTTGGCTGTTTATAAACAGAAGCTTCCCATGCTGGCTCCTGCACCCTGAAGGACCGTAGGGTGTCAATGTTCTGATACCAGGAGGGGCCAGAAAGCTAAGGGAGGCCACTGGGCTTCGTGCCTGCCCCAGGCGCACTCCAGCTGGTAGGAGCAGAGAGCACCGACAAGTGCATGTGGGTCTTGCTAATTCAGGAAGCCTATTCATGCGCAAGCACTTGCCTTTATCCTGAACCCACGTCCCCTGGTCACCACACACCCTGGCAACCGAGGGGGTAACCTTCACTCTGTGTGCTTTCCACAGTGGCCAAGGGCAGGAGAAAAGAACCGCCGGGGGCTACAAGGCCCTGGTTTGTGGCCATGGAGACATGGCATCTGTGTACCTGCTTGGTTCCTCCTCCTTGTGGTGTCGACTGCCACACCTTCAGGGACCCCTTGGGCCCTGTCTTCCTCGTCTTTAAAGTGGGCACTGTGATGTCTGCAGGAGGCAGGGAGGTCTCGGGGCCAAGGTCACCATGTTTAGAGGGCAAGCTGGCCATTGGTGCTGTCATGATGGAATCGAATGGCGTCTCTAATGATGTACCACTGCTCTCGAGTACCTGTGACTTCACCTGTGGGGGTGACATGTGGGACAAAGGAAGGCCCATGGCACGGGGGTCTGTGGGGGGGGTCAAACGCCTGCAGGATGCTTTAGGTTTCTAAGTCCGGGCTGTCAATGCACTGGGGAGGGTGAGGTGAGGGCCCTAGGCCAGGGGCCCTGACAAACCCACTGGCAACCTGTGGTTCCCCCCACACCCTAACATGGGGCAGAGAGGCTCGGGACACTGGGCGAGGGGTGCCCGGCTAGTATGAAAGACCCTGTGGCTGTCATGGTATCTGGGGCCAAGTGAGGTGAGCCCCAGCCCACAGCCCTGAGATGTCTGATGTCTTCCTGGGTGCTATGGTCGAGCTGTGTGCCCCCAAATGCATATGCTGAAGTCCTAACCCAGATGTGTCTGCATTTGGAGACCATGCCTCTAAGGAGGTTCAGTGAGATCATATTCCCCTACTCCAGTGGGGCTGGTGTCCTTTAAAGACAGGGAGGAGACACAGGAATCTCTATCCACGTGATGGCACCATCTGCAAGCCAGGAAGAGCTCTCACCAGAAAACTACCCTGGTACCTTGACCTTCACCTTGTGGCCCCCCAAGCTATGAGAAAATACATCTCTGTTGTTATAGCCACCTGCTCTGTGGCCTTCTGTTCAGGCAGTCCAAGCCGACTAACATCCTGGACGACCATGGTCTCCATCACTGTCATCTGGCTCCCGTGCCCACAGTTATCACGTGAAAGATGGACACTCTGCTAATGACTCCTTTGCTACAAGAATATTCTGTCTAAAACCATTTATCCCAAGAAACCAGGACGCCAAAGCACAAATACGTTAATTGTTACTCTGATGTCCCAATCTTACTTCTGGGATCCCCCGCTTGTCTTGGCCAAGCCTTTCATTCTCCCCAAGGAAGGCCGGTTCAAGAGCAGCGTAGCTGGCAGTAGATCACTTCGCCTCATTCCAATCCCCCAGAGGCCCACGGCTCACAGTCTCCGTTAGCTAATGAGCTAAAAAATGACTTATTGGCATGGCCGGCCGTCAGCAGAAAGAAGGAGGCCCAGCTCCTCATTTGAGCCCCATGCTGACACACCTTTAAATAAATCAACTGCACAGGAGCGAGAGAAAATGAGAGAACGGACAACTCATCAGAAGAGAGACACTAACCCAATCCCCAAAAATAAAAAGAAAAGATACAATTGGAGGTGCAGCAGTCAACACTTTCCTCTCTTCCTGCCTGAAATGAAACCCCTTTCTGAGGGGGCCTGCTACATCCTCCCATCTGGGGGCCAGGAAACTGCCCGGTGTGGGAGCCCAGCTGTGGGCCGGCCAGGTACTGAGCCCAGGATCTGGGGATCAAAGGACAGGGGGAGCTGTGGTCCCCAGAGCCATGTGGGGTCTGCCAGGCTAAGATAGGATGGGCTCTGGTCTAGTGGCCCAACAGACAAGGCATTGCCACACTTGACCTTGACGTGGCCAAGGCTCCAGGTGCCACCCCAGAGACATCCCCAGGACACATTGCCCCTGCAGCCTGCCTCTGTAGTGCCTGGCGGACGGAAACAGCTGACGGCACTAGTGAGGGGGACTGGGTGTGGCAGAGAAAGGACAGCCCTCAAGTCCCAGGAGCCCTGGCTGCGGCGAGGGCAAGAGTAAGGATGAGGATGACGAGCACAACGATGACTAGAGAAATCGGCTTTCTGGAGAATTCCCAGTCACGCCGGGCTCATGTTACATGTTTTCACAAAAGAGCTACATATCAAACACTGAGCAAAACACACGTGTGATGGCAGAGTCATGGCATCATTTTGAGAAATCATGATAAAAAGGAAAGGCCATTTCCTGAAAAGCTTTGGGGAAAAAAAGAGATGGGTCAGTTTTGTCCCAAGTTTCAGAAGAGGGGTAAGGGCAGCTGGGCTGCGAAGACCCTGGGAGCCCGGAGTCATCCGGTCAGGACAGGCCATGGCAAGTCTCCCACACCAGACCAGGCCTTCAAGTTGGGCTTGAGGCACCTGCTCTGGCCGGGACCTTGGTTGGGCCGTAGTCAATCTCTGTGGCCTGGACAGGGACCGCGTGGAGAGGGCAGAAGGGCTTTCCAGCCTGCGAGGGCCCTGTGAGCGAGCTGGACACTGGTGTCATCTCACCAGCATGGCACCAGTCACTCCTGGGGCCTGTGAATAAATGCTGGGTGATGTACAGGTGGCCACAGGGGCAGCTACCTCAGTGGATGACAGAATCCAGGCCAGAGTCAAGAAAAGATGGCCAAGAAGGGGGCAGGGCAGGGACAGAAATTAGCACTTAGTCTTGCAGAACGAAACGCGTAGGGTCGGGGCAGTGGGAAGTAGGGCTTTACTGTGGGGTCTGCGGCCAGGACCCAGGGCTGGGGCCACTCAACATGTGTGGGCTACACTAGGCTCCGTCTGGGATTATGGGGTCCAGTCATGGAGTGAGGGCCACTGTGCCAGGTGCTGGCAGACCCCTGTAGTGCTCAGCTCTGGGGCAGACATGAAGGTCACTGACAAGTCAGAGAAGAGTGGGATGGAAGTGTCTGGAAGTGAAAAAGGCCGGCAGGGCAAGACATGGATGGTGCTGATGAGTATGATGTCAAGGACATCAACTGTGAGGGTCACCTGTCCTTGGTAATGGCAAGGGTGTCCTCGGAAGGCCTGGGTACTCCTAGCACCTGGAGTCTCCCAGTACCAGGCTGGCGCCTTTCCAGCCCCGTGAGTAGAAGCACTGCCGCGGGGGGCGTCCTGTCTGAATCTGCTGGGGTGCCCCCCTCCACCTTTCCACTGCCGTGCAACAGGCCCTGAGCCCCTCACCGTCCCTCCACCATTGTTTACAAGTCTGCGTGAGCCAGGCTTTCGGTGATTGGCCTGTGCACATGTGGTTATACACTAGGCAGGAGTCACAACTCAAATGGCTTGACTTTATCACCCAGACCAGGAGTGTTACCGTGTAGGTCACAGCTGCTGTGTAAGTACCTCTGATGTGTCAGCCATTGGGCTGAGCTTTTCATGAACTATCTGGTTTCACTCTGACGACACCTGGTGACATACGTGGGTCTTACCCTGTTTTAAAAGGGAAAAAGGTGAGCCACAGAGCAATGAAGACAGCTGCTCTGGGTCCCTCACCTGTGAGGGCCAAGAGCTGACCCAGGGGTCACTGCCTGAGCACCTCCTCTGGGCCCCGCTGCCTCCCAAATGAGGAGACCTGACCCTGGGTCAGTGCCTAGGCAGTGGGCTTCCGGCTGGGCCTCTCTTTGACCATCTCAACACCCGCTCCCTCTCCGCAGGGAAGGGATAGGTAACGAGTCATGTCACCCAACAGGGCAGCGTGAGCCACACGCTGGTGTCTAAGTGTCATCGGAGTAAAACAGTGAGTTGTGCTCAGCTCCTCTAGACGCCCCGTACCCAGGCCCGGTGTGCAGCTGCCACACACAGCGGGCGGCTGCGGCCTTGGATGGTGCACATGATCTAGAACAGTCCCTCTGCTGTTTGCAAAGTGCCCTCCTAGATAAGCTGTCCTTTCTTCCCACCCATTTTTTTTCCCATACCAAAACTACTTGCCATTAAAAATATGGAATGAAGAGACAGGAAACTACGGAGAGGTTAGAAGAGTGAGTACAAAGCCAACACCACAGATGCCAGGACCCACGAGAGGAGTGCAGTGAGGTGAGCTACACTGGGCGGCAGGGCCCCCAGCAGCTGTGTCCCAGAGGGGCCGTCGGTCACCGTCATCGAGGAGCAGAGTGCAGGGCAGGTCTCATGGGCCTGTGGGGGGGACCCGGAGAGTGAGGAAGAGCCAGGCTAGTAGTCACTGTCCTGAGTGTCCTCTTGACGGGGTGCCCCTCTCTCTGATCCCGACGCAGCCACATGTAACTGCCATCGGTTGCACTTTAAGTCTGGCAGGGGGGGCTCAGCAGGCTGCCAAGGGGGAATGAGGTTAATGGGTTGGATTCCCAGAAGAGGCAGTTTTTAGCGAAGAACCTCGAAGCTTCTGATTGGCTCTCGGCACTGTTCTGCGGCATTCCAGGAGGCAAGTCACGTGGGGCACAGACACCGGCGTGGTGACCAGATTACCCTGCAGGGTCCTCAAGGTCCCGTGACCCTTGGAGGATCTGGCCCCAGCCTTCCACTCCATACGAGCGCGACTTTCCCTGGACGCCTCCATGCGATGTGGACCAGCAGTGGCCTTTCCCAAAAGCCCCCCCTCCATGTCAACTCTAATGTGTTCATTTTTATGGGAACCCCTCCCCCCAAATGTTAAAAGGCCAAGAACTTTTTTGGGGGGCCTGTCACTTGTCACATTGTTCTTTTCGGAAACATCTCTCTTCCACCTTCATGGGCTGGGAGAGGATTTGTCAACACTGATTTTAAAGAAGATTCTGGAACAGGGAATATGGGAGTGCAGGGCTATCCTTAGCAGCGAGGAGGAGATGCGCTCGGCTTCCGCGGAGTCGCTAACAGTGACGGGAGAGGGAAGATAGGGCTAGCTAGCAGCAAGGAATTTCCAAAGTGTCTTTCTGCCTCAAGCAAAGCAGGAACTGGGAGGGAGGAACGGAAGGGGGGCTGGAACAATATGTTAGGAAAACAGGGGGCTTCCTCTCTCTGCAGGGGCAGACCCTGGCCTGCTGCAGGCCGAGCACTGAGCACTTGGCTGCCCCTGGCATGCATGCCTTCTCCCCCAGCTGCGTTGCTAAGGGAGGGCGGCCAACAAAGACCGATGGATATTTATTCCTTAATTACCGAAAGCTTTTAAGAAACTGGCCACTGTAAATCCCGCATGCAGAGAGCAGGAGGCAACGGACAAGGATTTATGTTCATGGGGCAAAGACAAAATAAATATCCCGCCTGACTTCTGATCAATATTATGAGTGTTTTTGCCAACCTGCAGGGTGTTTTATGAGCTTGGAGGAACAGAACAGAATCATTATTAATTAAATAAAGTCAACTGTATTAGGCTTATTACTTCTGTGAGTCCTAGGTAAGTGTGCCCAGCTGCAGGTGTTGGAGGCGAGTGACTGGGGGGGTGGCAGGTGCAACCCTGGGCAGCCCAGGAGGTGGGAGCATGTGCTCAGGGGCACTGCCTGCCCGGTGCACACTGGCTCCCGGCCCCTTCCACCCAGAAGACAGTGGATGAGAGCGCCAGTCACCACAAGCAGAGTGGGGTTCCACACCCACATCTCAGTCCAGGGTTAAGGCTGAGTCCTGGGGCCTTGGTGGCTTTGCTGTCATTAGCACTGGGCACCTCCCAGCACCTGTCTGTTTGAAACCTAGCCAGGCTGAGCAGAAGTATGCTCTGGGCTACAAGCAACAGAGCAGATACAACACCATCCCTCTCAAGTTTTGGGACGACCTGCAGGGATCCTCCTTGAAAATTTCAAAGTAGACATAAAGGAGATGTCAGGCCAGGTCACGAGCTCAGGTTGGCCTGGGGAGGGGGAAACATTCGGCTGATTCTGGACCAGACCCAGGTCAATCCTCACAACCTACTGGTTGTCTACAACAGGCCAGATAGTCACAAAGAACAGACCTAGGTGTCTCTGGGAGGGTGTCCTTCAGCAGGCAGCCACCCTCTCCTGGGCCTCCATTTCCTCTCTGGAGAGGCTGGGTGATTTAAAGACCTACTGACTCTGAAGTTGAAGGTCCCATGGGAACATTGGATTGAGAAGACAAAGGCAGGTATTAACCTCACTGAGCTGGGAGAGCCCCACACTGCTGGGCCAGACGTCCATCCAGGCCTTCCTTCTCTCGCTGGGTCAACTGGAAGGCAGGCCTCACCTGGCTTCCCATTTGGACAACACATGGCACCCCCGGCAGCCACTCCCTTGGAGCTTTTAACCATCCATCTGGGGCCCAGCACACTCCCACTCCCTTGC